>JANHGN010015435.1:66238-93725 GCA_024605025.1 Megaceryle maxima | reverse complement strand
GGGGTTTTTTTGGGGGTTTTTTTTTTTTTTTTTGGATGTCAAAAATGAAGTATGGTAGCAGGAGTGGCAATATATTTAGTATAGGGGTGAAATCACTAGACCATGAATCCCATTTTCTGATTTGTATGTAAAATGCCCTAAGAAATTAACAAAAGCCCTAGATAACTAGTCCTGACTTTTATGCCACTGACTTCTGAAATTCCTGTACTCTTGCCTGTTGAATAAGAGTTCTTGCCTCTAAACTGAATCTTGTATCTTTTGGGTGCTCATTTTACCAAACTGGAATGTGGGTAGGAGGAAATGTTTGACTTTCCAGATTCCTAAATAAATAAATGAAGCTACTCTAGATGGTAATGTGTAAGTTGTGAGGAGACATAATAACAGTTCAGAGAATTGGGGGTAAGACATGCTGGATGCATTCAGTAGTGTATTACAGGTCTGCATTTGATGACATTGAAGATGCAGCCATATAATTTCTGATTAGAATTGTTAAGTATTAAAAATGGCACACAATTTAAATTGCTGAAGATACTGTATTAGCATTGCCTTTTTTAGTGTACAGTGATACTAGATTTATGCCTCTATGGAGCCAAATATTGGGATTTGATAAAAGTTTTATCCCCGTGTTTAGAGGACTGTGTGCTCTTCTGTTTAGTACTTTTGTTTGTGATGGATGACATTCCACTATTATGGTAGTGATTCTAAATATGTTCAATAACTGGATGTTACTATAGTATCAGCACTTTGGTATTTATAGTACTAGTCTATGGACTGTCACTGCCTAATGTCTTTATATCCCAGTAACGTCACAACACACTCAGCAGAAACTTAATACTGGGAGCATCCATTTTACTTTTCCTGAAGTCAAAACCATGGAAAACTCTGTTGGTGTCATTCTGCATTGATACCCAGCTTCTTCCCCCATCCATTCACTTTGTGTTTTCTTTTCTATGTATCTTCTGCTTTTAGCCAGTGTATTCAGTGTTCAGGTTTCTCTGTGCTTTTGACTTTTATTTCCTTTAAATACTGTTCACTGAAGGATTGATACAGGACTTCATAGACAAAGTAAAATTTTATGGTTAAATGATTTGCATTCTGATTTTAATACACAGATCCTGGTAGTTAGGCTAGTAGTTTAAAATTAGATTTATGGAGGTTCTGTTTATATTGACTTTGAAGATGACTAGTACCCTACTGAAGAGAATATTGCTGTAGGTGCCATGGTTTTAGTAATATTCTCTAATGCTTTTTGAAGATGACTTGAAATTATTGTTCATGTCCACAGGTAAGACATTTTTTGTCTTGTGGCCTGCCTTTCTTTGCATCCTTCCTTTGGAGAAAAAGTTGAAGTCAGAAGTGACTGTATTAGTTTAGTATCTGATAGTATTTAAAGTTGTAGTATTTTCTGTGAAGCAGCGAGGATTTAATATGTACGCCAAAACCCATCTGTGTTAGCCTGTGAAGGCAGCAGCTAAATTCTGTGTTGCATGCAGTCCTGTCTTTACAAAATTTTATTCTATTTGGAAATATAACCTTCTGGGGAGAGGAGGAAGGCGAACTTTATCTTCAACCTCATTTTCTGCCACTTGAAAATATAGGTCAATGGGACTATAAAGATAAGGCCAGAAGGGTTATGGTGATATATATCATGACTAAAGCTGTCATAGGTAAACATTTTGTAAGATTCTCTTCTAATACTGACATATTTCTCTATCTGATGAGTAGGAAACAGTTCAGCATGTTGACCACCTGGCAGCAGCTATTGTTGATAATCTGTACTTTTAGTAAGATCAATTAATACTGTTACTGTAGTTCTGTTATTTTCTAAATCTCTTAAACCCATATTGGTATACCCCTATAAAACCTTAGAGATTAATAAAAAATGTATTGCTTAAGCTACTAAGGAAACTGAGAAAGTTTTTTCAAAGTATGTTTAGAATAATAGTTCTTGATTACTTTGTTCCTTGCACTTGTACAAAACAGTCACCCTGTTGAGTCGACTCTGTCTACTTTTAGTGTTTTCACGTGGTGATGAACCGCTAAGTTCCCAACAAATCTTGAATGTAACTCTGTTATTTTTTTGGTGAACACTGCTACTTTGAACTGAATTGATATAACATAGGTGTATTGTGTATTTGAACTTTAATAACTTGTAAATGAATATTTGTCACTTGTTCTACAGATGGCTCTGACTCCAGAGATAAGCCAAAGCTCTATCGTCTACAATTAAGTGTCACTGAAGTTGGAACCGAAAAATTTGATGAAAATTCCATTCAGGTACAGGAAAAAAAAAAAAGTAGACTTGGACAACAGAACTGATCCAGTGTCTGCTCAGTTATGTGCAATTGTGGAAACTAGTAAAATATTCTGTGGATACCCTTCCAAGCTAGAATGGTAAAATACTACTGCAGTTTCATGTTAATGATCATAACTCTGACTTATTTCCTCTTTCTTGCTTTAAGAGGAAAGTAAGGAGTTAATTATTTAAAATGAGGCATTCTTTTCTTTTTTTTTGTCAAGGGATCAGATGGTAAGTTATCAGTGTTACTGTAAGTGCTTAATGGCTTTCAAGTCCTAGTCTCAATCCATTTGAGTTATATTTTCTTAGATGTATACAATAAGCATGGCTGTGTGAAGTTCATGCCAGAGAATCTCTTAAGAGCACCATGTGTCCCCATCAGTGCAGTTAATTGACTTGTAAATACTTGAATTATCAGAGTTCACATCAAAACAGCAAGTGGAAAAAGAGTTCTGAACATCATACAACCAAAAAAGTGAGCAACTTTTCATTCAGGGATTTCTGTTGCATGTGTTTTAAGATCTCTGTTTCAAGGAAAATTGAAAGGAAACAACACCTGTGTTAAATTCATAAGCAAGCAAATTTAAGTTGCTAGTCTGTAAATAGGGTAAGCTGTGGTTCATTTTTTTTGTTGCTGCTGTTTTAATTTCTGCTTCTGTATAATTTATTTTATTCTATGTTAATTCTATCGCCAGTTATTTGGTCCAGGAATTCAGCCTCATCATTGTGACCTCACTAATATGGATGGAGTTGTTACTGTAACCCCAAGAAGCATTGATGCTGACACCTACGTAGAAGGTCAGCGTATTTCAGAAACCACTATGCTGCAAAGTGGAATGAAGGTTCAGTTTGGGTCATCTCATGTGTTTAAGTTTGTGGATCCCACTCAGGACCATATCATTCCTAAAAGACCTATTGATGCAACTCTTATGGTCAAAGGTCCGAGACACAAAACTGGGTGAGTAAAATATTTCTTCCCATGGAGGTGAAAGGGGAAGCCTTAAAAAAAAAAAAGCCTGACAACATTATAAATTTCCTCTTAACTACAGTATGACTTTAAATGAGCTTGGAGTAGCTGCTTTTAAGTTTTAAACATATAGTAACTATTTTAATACTTGAGCTCCACCTTGTGATATTTTTTAGGATTAGCAAGTGTCTTTTTCATTATGAAGTATTCGAACAAGTTTTCCTGCTGCTCACTTTTGGGTTCAAAACAGTGGAACACCTTATTTTAATGTGTTTCAAAGTTCTGGGAAAAGTAGAGGATTCCCTGAATGGTTTCAGAGAGCCTGAGCCTTTTTTTTTTTTTTCTTTTTTTCTTTTTTTTTTTTTTCCTTCTTTCTATAGCAACAAATTTCACAAGGATTTGGAAATCAAGTAGCATAGTAAAGCAATGAGACTGTCAAGATAGGGAATTAAATGTCTCAATATAGCAGCCACTTTTTACAGTATGATTAACTGGTTTCTGTGTTGAAAGGACTAACAGTCCAGAAGTCCATCCTGTTGTTTCTCTGTATATTTCTATTTTTGATAGGTACATTAAAAAAAAAACCAAACTGATTATAGATTTAGTAATTTCTAAGCATGCATGCATTCTAGTGGCTTCAGAAATATTTGGGAGAAGCAGTCTTAAAATGGTACTGTATAGCATGGAAAAAAAAATAACATCCTATCTTCCATCCTCTCTGGGTCCGAATGAGGCTGCTATTATGGTATACTGTGGTTTGGAAAAGAAAGAAATTGGCTTGGAGAGGTATGAGAGAAGGATACTTAGGAAAAGAGGCTCCTCTTGCTAATTAGCTGAGTTACTGATATAGATGTATACTTCAACCATTATTATTTTTTTCTCCACTTTTTTTTAATGTGGAAGCACACTGTGTGCTTGTTGTAGGACCTCTCTGCAGGAAGACCTCTAGCCATTTAGCTGTCACATAATATTTTCACTTAAATCTTGTGTTCATTCTGCATTTAGCCTGCAGATCAATAAACAAATGCTCTTGCAGGCTTACATAGTCAACTGCAAAGCACTGTACTACTGCAGAGCTTTACCTGGACAGCAGAATCTCTGGCAAAGGGCTATTGCAGCTTGAACAATCAAATATTTTTAAAATATTTAGAATACACAGATAATAAAATGCAGGGCTGTTATACATTTAGTACTGAAGCACTGAGCAAAACATTGTAGCAACTCTACTGCAGTTAATACCATTGCTTCAATGTGTTTTTATGCATTTCTGTATTATTTATGTTTTTGTGTATTTATATTTTCTCACTTGATGGGGGGGATATCTCACTTAAGGATCTGTTATTCTAAATGAAACTCTTGTATAGATATTTGTAGTGTTTTTATATGAAGAATTGATACAATGTTTTAAAAAATTGATATGAAACCATTTCATGGTATAACTTTTGAATTTTAATTTACTATTTTAGCTACTCTGTTCCTTTTTGTTAAATGTTTAACATCATAATTTCTAAGTGCTTGAAATGTTAATGTTGCTTTTAGAGCTGTTCAGGAAACCACATTTGATCTGGAGGGAGATGTTCACAGTGGAACAGCATTACCAGCAAGCAAGGTATTACATTATGATTAAATTAACAGTAAATAATAAAAGATCTTGTGTAAGTTAGGTGAAAATTACAACTTCAGTTATATTTGGTAAAGTGTGTCCAGTTCAGCATTCACTCCAGACATTTCCTCTTGTGAGTGGGCGTAGGCATTGCGTGCATTATTATTTATTTCTTTTTCTTTTCCCCAAAAAACTATTCTGTTTTGTGTTAGCATTTTCCATGCATTCTGTGCCAAGAAGAGCAACTTTTTTCAGAATGGGAGATTCCGCAGGCTTGGAATACTTTATCCCCAAACTGACCTAGTGAAGGCAGATTACAGGCAGGTAGAGATTCATATTAGAAATTATACATCTGTATTTCATGTATGTAGTATATGACTTTTTCCATTTGCAATAGGGTAAATAAACCTTTTATATAAAATGTGAAAGGGTGTTCAGTTTGAGTTTAACTAGGCTTTTAAATTTTAATGGATGTAACTTTTGACTTCAGTAGAGCTCCTGTACACACATTGACTAAACAAACTATCTCTGATAAAACATTTTATGAGGTGATAATCTGTTCTTGCTTTTTCTTCACTGTCTTTATATTAATAAATTCTGTTCCAGAGTTATATTTTTCAAGAGCAGAGTAAAATGACACAATGGTTAATGCCTTTCTTGGAACTCTAATGAGATGCCTCAGATGAAATGAGAGAATTGATTGTTTCAGCAGTATGAAATGTAGTAGTCCTCCCAGAAGTGCATTTCCTTTTATGTTTTATTACTACTATTATCAAATTGAAATACTTGTAAAGATATTTAGTGATACCGGCATGGCAGTTTAGGTATTAATAATACTCTGATAACTTTTGTATATATTTGTTAGTCTTAAAGGTTTGTGCGTGTGGGTTTTTGTTGTGGGTTTTCTTTTTTTTTTTCTGCCACAGACTTCTGATTAAGTATTTCTCCTTCTTTGTAGCTTTGTTTGTGACAGTGTTTTCTTTCATCTTTGATGCATTCTTTACCTCTGATAGCAATTTATTTAGTAACACTTTGGAAGAAGTAAAAAGATGATTTATAAATTATTAAAATGCCTCAAAAATGCTCAGAGTTGGAGATCCTGACATTAGTATCTAGCATACCTCATATTCTTTACAGACTCATTAGAAAAATAATTCTACTGGACCCAGGGAAGCTTGGGAAACTAAAAATATTTGTTTTGAGTTGATCTGTTTACATATGCACGACATCTTGTTCAATCGCTGGTGAATCACTTCTTTTTCTGGCAGTACTTCTAAAGAGTTTGCTTTTCTATTGGGGAAATGGGTAACAATAACTTTCTTGAAAGTTTTCTGAGGCCTGATGATGAACAGTGATTCATGGATTGGCACGTCAGTACTGAAAAATCTTTTTTTGCTCAAACTCACGTTTTGAGGTGCACTTTTTGGTAGGCTTTCTTGTATGAAAGCAAATGTACTCCTAGAAAAGAAACGTGGAAACACTTCATATTTTACTGATTTGTTTTCCACTTTTTATACTGAAGAATAATTACTATGTATTTTGATGCTTAAAGCAGCATGGTTTTCCCCTTCCTGGTAGTTTGGTGTAATTTGAAGTCAAATTTAAAAGCTTGCTAATAAGAAGCATGTGACACTGAAAGAAGAGGAGGAAAAATAAAAAGAAACTATATGTAAAAAAATTGCATAGTTTGAATTGCCACTGTCTTGGAAAATGATGTATTGTTGAGCAAATCAGATTTTCCCTAAGCGTAAATTATGCCATGGATCAATAATAAAGGCACTTGGAGCTGTTGCTAAAGCAGGGAAGGGGAGCATAAGCAGTTTAAAATCTGTTAATATGTTTAACTTTGTCTCGTAGCTAGAATTTTCATTAACAATTCATTCTTACTTTGTATTGATAACTACACAACTTTTAAATGAAGATATTTGAAATTCTCATTAACTATTCTTGCAATACATTAACAAATAACTGCTCTTATCTGGCCATTGACATCTTCTGAATTGCAAGTGTGGTCTTAGATACTTTGCTGCGGTGGAAACACCTGCTGAGCTGCTGGATTCTGTGCTGTACTTTTCTGTTTTCCCATCTTCTGTTTTCCCATCTCTTTTCAAGCCTCACATTGACATTTTTAGTAGTGCTGAGCACAAATATTGGCTAATCCAATGTCTGCATGCTAAGCACCTGTCCCGCTGTTTTGAATTAGAGCACCAGCAGGCTTGATGGTGACAGGACATCATCAGCATCCAGCACAGCTGAAAGAGGAATGGTGAAGCCGATGATTAGACTAGAACAGCAGCAAGATTACCGCAGACAAGAAAGCAGGTAGGAAATGTGTAATCCACCATTTCTCGTACTAGAGAAAAATGGATACAATTTTGTCATAGAACAAGCAGTATGTTGTTATTTTTTTTAAGTAACAGGTAAGAAAATAGTCTTTTGCAAGCTTAAAAAACAAAAAAAAGAAAACAAACACCCAAAAAACCCACAAAGAAACATCTGACCAAAACCCAAAAGTACCCTTAGTGTGTTTTTTGTTTTGTTTTGTTTTTGTTTGTTTGGGGGTTTTTTTTGTGTGTGGGGGTTTTTTTGTTTTTGTTTTGGTTTGGTTTTTTTATTGAATGTGCTAAAATTTAATTTTAGATCTTCTGACATCAGCCTTCAAAGTTATCTTGTGGACTCTTTCCTACAGGACGTACCTGAATAAAGAACTGCAATGTCCTGTCTCTGCTTTGTGGCATAACTAAGATTTCTCAAGAGAATGCAGCTTCAGCTTTTATAATCCTATTACATTTCTTTGTTTATCAAGGTTGCTGGGGAAAGTAGAAAGTTACCTATTGTGTTACATATGGTTAAAAATGGTTATTGCATGCAGGAGACGTTAAGCTTTTCCATATTTCCTAAAAAATAGGTGCTTAACTACAGAGAACAACTCAATTAATACTTCTGCTTAAGGGAGGAGTGAAATATGTGTTTAACCTTTTGTAGACACCAGAAAAATCAATCTTCTGTTAATTTTTCTCGTCTTGTGAATTCTCTGGTAGGCACAGATAAGAAAGAGCACTGCAGTCAGCTTGAGGACATAGTTGTGGGGTTCATGGAGTGACTGATGTTTCTTAACATAGTATAGCAACAGCCAGCTGAGGGTAGGGGCTAGATTTTTGCCTCCTTTTCCTCCTTACCGAAAGAAAGGACAAATAAGTTGACCAAGTTCTCATCAGCTTTGAGGGCATGGAAGATGGCCAAGTACATTTGTTGTAACCAAGGTGATGTTTCAGGTGAAGCTTCATTCACTTTTTTTTTTTTAATGTGTCCATGAATAATTTGTTATTTTAATCTTCTCAATGGCAGATGGCAAACTGATCCTATCAGTCTGCCATACAGCACAGAAGAGGACGTTCATTAATATTACAGACTCACAGCTCAAGTCTGTGGTTTGATCTGTTGCCTTGTGCGCAAATACAGCCTGAATGATTCTAGAGGAAAGGTAAAGAAAGGATCATTTTGGGGAAGGATATTGTATCAGCCTTTGGAACTGGTGTATTTGGAGTAATCTGTCATTTTACAGTGGAATTAATATCACCCATGTGGATTGTTCATTTCGATTGTCTCCTTCCTTTAGACCTCAGGATACCCATGGACCAGAACTGATACTACCTGCTAGTATTGAATTCAGGGAAAGCTGTGAGTAAATTATGACGTTATAACACTAACCTGTTGACACATTTTTCTATTGTGAAATAGTTCAGTCAGTTTGGAAAATTAAGGATAACTTAAGCAAATATTGAAAAAAGTTAATGACTAAACATATGATAGCTAATCCAGTAATATAACTCACTTTGTTGGGCAGGGTGAATTTTGGTTATTGAGGCAGGTTCATGCATATCTAATTAGAATTGCATTTCAACTTTTTATCTTCAGATATTCAAATTTAACTGTGGAAAAATTGTTAATCCCACCTCTTCAACAGTACATAGAAGTCATTCTCTTCTCTACAGTTCTCTGTGCCTTGGATCATAGATTGCATCTTGGTCAAGATCCATTTTATGTAACGTGATTGAGTTTAAGTTTTCATTTAGAATTTAATTTTTTGTTACATTGTTTCCCAGGTTTTTAATATCTTGGATCTGGTAGAAAAATACCATACCAGAGATTGTTCGGACTTCAACCATTTGAAACTGAATAGATTTTTGAGCAAGTAAAGACAGATTATTATTAGTAGAAAATTCTCTGTAATACAGGAGCGCTGTAGGTATGGGATGGACAAGAGAAAAATTGCATTTTCCTGTTCCCTTGAAGTTGCTAATTTACAGCAAAGAGATAAGAAATAGTAATGAAGTTTTTCCTCCTGATCAGATTTTCTAGCTTTATATAGATGCATGTTGTTATTGTATCTAACTGTACTACAGAATAAACAATTTAGAGTTCACTTCTCTAAGTTGCTTCTCCCTCCCCTCCAAAATGAAATTCTCTATGCCCTGAGTTAAGGAATTTATTGTATTTAATTTTCTTTCTGTCTTTGGCTTTATGACATGTTGGGGTTTATTTTTTTTCTTTTTCTCTGCAGCTGAAGATGCCTTCTTATCTGCCATTATAAATTACACAAATAGCTCAACAGTACATTTTAAGCTGTCACCTACATATGTTTTGTATATGACATGTCGGTATGTATTGTCAAGCCAGTACAGACCTGACATCACTCCCACCGAGCGTACTCACAAAGTCATTGCAATAGTCAACAAGATGGTGAACATGATGGAAGGAGTTATACAGGTGAGTTACTCTACAAAAAGGTGTTAAGGGAATTAAAAACATTTTGTAGATTGTTTAGTACCTTCATCTTTTTCTTAATATTTAACCAACTGTTGCTAAGAGTCAGAGTAATACCTGCATTGATTGCCTGTATGAAGGAGGTTTGCTTTTGTGTCAATGAATAATGTGAGTGGTAAGAAACTCCCTCCTGAGCAGTGTGGGAGGTTAGGGAAGGGCTGTTGCTCTGAAGATACTGTCTCTGACAAGAAGCTACTCTTCTGTTCTCCAGAAGGTAAGATCTTTGTAAGCATTTCTGGCTGTGAGCTCTTGCAAAACAAGTTGGATGTGCTTATTAAAGAATATCTTATAGATAGCAGTTGTTTGCACTGATTGATGCTTGAAGTGAATATATTAAAAATAAATGTGTTTTAATTTTGATCCTGTTACTTTTACAACTTCTGTAACCACAAAAAATGGTAACAAAATGAGACTTTTTGCACCAAGCTGACACAATTGCTTTATAAAGAGCAAGGCAAGTTGTCAAATATTCCAACATCTTATATGTAGTCTGATACTGTTGCTATTGTATGTGCAAGACTTGTGCAGAAGCCGAGGGGAGTTGTGTTTTGTGTAGGAATGCAGGATGAGTTACCTGTGAAATTACAATACCCTGCAGTGTTTAACTGTTGATAAAATGTAATGGTCATTTCCTGAAAAAGGAGTGCTAGTTTACATATCCTCACTAAGTAATTATTGTAACTTCTTTGTCTGCAGGCTTTTTCTTGGAGGAAAAAAAATAAGTATATTTCTTATTTATCAGAACATACACATTTGTTGCAAAAAGTTTTGCTGTAGTAGCCCATAAGGACCCTGCTGCACTAGGAACTAACTGTACAAGCAAGAACAAATGCATCAGTCCCGAGAATTTACAATGCATGTGTTGCACAACAGGTTGATTAAGGGAGAAGAGGAAAGTAAACAGCAAGGGAGTGGCATGAAAGTCACTGCAAACCAAAACTGATCATCTTTTGTTTAGGTTTCGGGAAGATTTAGTGGAGTTTTCAGCAGAAAGAATGTTATAATTAGAGAGTTCTGTAAACAGTTACAAGAGGCCCCCACCTTTCACAAGAAACAATGGGAGAAAATGCTAGTGTTGAAAACACTTTAAAATAAGAAAACAGACTAGCCTTTCATGTACATTCTGAAGCTGATGAGAGGTTGAAAGGTAGTTTGAACCTGAAGTGAAAAGCTGATACATTGCTTTGAGTCTCTGATAAAATTGAAATGGTATCAAAATTTAAATATTCAGGTTCTGTTATTTAAAAAAAAAAAAAAAAAAATCTGGCTGTGGAACAGTAAATTTGTTAAAGTCAGAGGGGAGACTGGCAGTAGTGGAGAAAATGAAATGCAAAATGCCTGAACATAAGCAATTCAGTTGGGAGAATGGAAGGTAAACAGTGAAGGGGTAGGCTTCAAATATAAAGTGTAAGTTACAGGACTGAATCAAAGAAAATAACTTTGTTTATATAACAAATGTAAACTAGTTACAATGACCCCAAAACGACTTCAGGTGACAGGGATGGGTACAGTGGAAAAGCAAAGATAAAGTTCTGTATTCTTTGTGTTAAACTAAAATTGATAATCATGACTAGAGAGGTGGGCTCAAGTATGAGTTTAATTTGAAAACAAATCAAATCTAGAAAATAGATTATTCTGTGAAAACATTCATTTACAGTACTGAGAAGGGCTTCCCAAATCAAGTCCAGCCTTGTGGTTGTAGCAAGCAAATGTATTTTATATAATCCTGCTAATAGTATTAAAGAACTGTTAAAACCAAGTGTTCATTGGGACTTTGAAGGCCCATTTCTATAGCCTTGCAACTCCATAGTTGCAATCTAATCTCCAACCTAAAATTTAAGGAAGGCATCAACAAGGAAGTAGTAGCTGCGTTAGTGGTTTGTGAAAAATGTTACCTATTTGCAAGAAATAAACGGAAGAGTTTGAAGAAAACTGGGAGGCAGTTCTTTTAGATGTCCTGATGAAGAAACTGGAAGAAAGGGGGTAGATTCTGGAAGAGATGACAGAGTAAAACTTCAGTGAATTTGAAGGTTAATGGGCTGGAGACAAAGAAATGCATTTATTCCAAAACTTGACCAGGAAAATGTCATTAGCTTGCACCTCTCTTAGTGGTGTATAAATGGTGTATAAAAAGTACTAGCTCAGCCATGTCAAATTACGTCATCTAAGCTGTAAAATGAGTGGATTTATTGATGGCTGTCAGGTTTAAATTGTCATGTAATAAATTGCTGTATCATAGCTTTTTTGCCCGTCTTGATAGTAAAACATGCCTACACTAAAAAGAGATCCGAGGGTGCAAAAGATGGAAAAAACAGATGAGGGGAGAGGGGAGAGAGGCACTCAAAACAGAAGTACAGGGAAGGTGTACAAACTCTTTATGCTCTACTGTGGGAGTCAAATAAATGGATTAGATCCTTATTTCACCTGCACAGATCATGAGTTGATAGCTTTCTGATGTTACTCAAGAAGTACTTGCTAACAAATTAAGCCTGTGACTTTCTGTAGGCTTTGCATTAATGTATGCAAATATAGAAGACTTTGTATGAGATAGGGATAGAATTGAAGAAATCTATGAGAGAGCTCGGTGCTTTCAATAAAAAACTGGGAATAGAAACTTAATTCATATAAAGACAATTTTTTGTATCCTGTTGGTGTTTTGGTTTTTTTTTTTTTTATTTTCTTCCCAAATCATTCTGTCATGTTTCTGATCCCCTGCAAATTTTAGCATTCTTTTGTATAAGGAACATCTCCTCTTGTTCTATGCCAACACAGGCAGTTCAGTGCCTTGACTGAAAAGCGAAGAAACAAAAGCAGTGGCAATTTGGGTTTTTTTTGTTTGATTGGTTGGATTTTTTTGAACTCTAACTGAAATGATAATAGTAACAGCAAATGGCACGTCAGAATTTTGCATCTAAGATCACTGTATTGCCACTGGGGGAGAGTTGAGTGATCAGAAAGCCAAAAATAATTGAGTAAGAGCTCAATTTTAAATAGTCAGACATACCTGGTGGGGTTTTTTGTTTGATTAACTCAGTATAGTTTATATGTACCAGCATTTAAGAAGCTTAGTGTGATATTTCATTTTACTCTCTTTTCTTGTTTAAAAGTCTCTTTTTTTGTTTGTTTGGTTTTTTTTTTTTTGTTTCCTTTAATTGAAAAACCATGTATTAAATCTGAGGTGGTTTACATTTTTTGTTTTATTTGTTGTTGTGTTTTGTTTTGTTTTTTTTTTAATGGTGTGGATTTTCTGTTCCCCATTGTGTTTGTTTGTACATTGTCTTCATTGCAGCCGTGTGGGCAAATAGCTCCCTGGATCTATTACTTGATGGCTATTTACCCTGTGTCCTGCAAAAAGTTCTGTGGGGTTTCTGTAGTGCACTGAGCATGGAATAACCAACTAGTCTGGGATGTCAATTAGTATAAGCTATTCCTTGAATTAATTGACATGTGGGCACTTCAGTTCTCAGCTGTTGTGCTATTAGTCCTGTTAAAATAATTAATCTTTTAAGAGGGGCTCAGTTGCATCGTAGCTACTGATAAATGCATCTGTGTATAACTGTGAACATGTGTTGTGCCTTCATATTTAGTGTTTTATTTCTAAAGCTATCATGATTGTTTACAAGTTTCTTTCTTCTATTCTGTTTGATTTCCTTCGTCCGTTTTTCTCCAGGAGGTAGACCAGGTTGATCAGGTAGGATATATTGCTGGGAACTGATCCTAGCTATGTTGGCTTAGCTCAGTTTCTCATGCTGCTTCCATATCAAAATACAATACTCAAACAGCTGGACTTGAACAGTTCATAACACTCATTCAGCAACTGGAACATGCAGTACTAAAATCCTTTTTTGACTTTGCAACTTTTATGGCATTCCATAATTTCTGCTTAACGCACTTCAATGTGGATATGAAATGACCAGAGTTCTTTTTCTTCCCTTTATTTTCTTTTTTTGTTGTTTGTGGTTCCTATTCTTTGGATTTCATCTGAGGTTGCCTGGCCTGGCATTTGTGGTCGGGACATGGTGAGATAGATCAGTACTTGATACTGAATCACTTGGTATCAAAGCCAGTGAGTGCAGTATCAGAGTGGCAGTGGGCAGTAGTGAATATGCGCTTAAAAGTGCACAGATTACCAGATACTGCATTCTGCTAAGCTCTTAGCACTATATAACTAGATGCTTATGTCGTGGCTTTATTGATATGGCTATTGGCAATTTTAACAGAATTTTCTGTGTTCCCTGAACGTGTTAAATTGAACTTACCAGTTACAGCAATTGCAATATTATGTACAAAGACTTTGCAAATATCTGGTATCTGAGATACGTTTGGTGAAATGGGCAAAGGTACTGGTCTATCTTTTGGAGCCTTTTTAAGATGCAGCTTTAGCAGAAAACTATTTCTTTGTATTATTTTTTGATTCTTTCTGCTTACAGAAACAGAAGAATATTGCTGGGGCACTTGCCTTTTGGATGGCAAATGCATCTGAATTACTGAATTTCATAAAGCAAGACAGAGATCTTAGCCGAATTACTGTGGACGCACAAGATGTTTTAGCACACTTGGTTCAAATGGCATTCAAGTAAGGCTATCAAACTTACATTTCACCTAATATATTCTGTGTTGCTGGGGTTTTTAGAATAACTTCACATTTTTGACTAATTTTAGGTACAGCAGTAATATCCTTTGTGTATTGTTAAATGTCTGAGAGGACTACTTGCAGGAGAGGCTAGACGTACTTCAGATACTTTCTTCTGTGAATATGGATCACTGGGCTATGAAGCAGTTTCATCTGTTAGCTGCTCTTCTGAGAGTTAAAGCTGACAGTGAAGATTTTAGGGAAGTGCTATTTAAATTTAGTTTGTTGATTGCTTCTTCTTAATCTAAGGTTTTTATGGAGATGTGAGGAAAGGTTATTTTTGCTGTTAATATATAAATACATAGGCTTAAATATTTATGGGTCTCTGAAGTAATGAAACTTGCACTCTTTAAGGGCCTCCAATTATAATTTACTTTCATAATTTGCATAAATAGCAGTTTCCACAGTGGTTTGTTACACTTTTTTTTTGCTGTGTGGTTTTTTGTTTTGTTTTTTCTTAAAAATGAAAAAAAGAGGTTTTGGCTTGTGGTAAAATCAACCGATGTTTGTCAGCTCAGGCAATTTACAATACTGATTAAAAGAAAATCTGAATGAAGTATCCAATATGAAGGGATGTCCTCTGAGGAAAGAGATGAGAGAGTGAGCATAGCACTAATCAAGAAGAAAGACTTAATTTGTGTTCGTGTTTAGCTTTTATTTATTTTTCCCCAAGCCACTATTGAACAAATATTTCTCGGTAAATTTGTTTATAAGGCAAATAAAAAACACAACAGAAGCTTGAAAACAGAGAAATCTGCCATGAAAGTGTTGTTTAATAGTAACAACTGACACACACTGGAATTGGTTGAAAGGGCCAATTTTTTGGTTTTTGTTTTCTAGCAATTGAGGGTATTAAAAAATTTTGCTAGTGAAACACAAAGGGGAGTTGTAAAGAGCTGTGAAATACTTTCCTTTATATTTGGGATTACAATTTGCTTTTCTGTTTCAGTTCTCAAGATAAAATGTATAAATGAATTATCAAAAACAATGTTAAAGAAAATGTTTAATTGTTAAAAGGGAGAGAATATTAAAACAGGCTTTTAATTTCACTGTAGTTAAAGGTAAGAGGTATGCAAGAATCAAAAAACTTACACAGAACACTGGGGCCATTTTAGGATCTTGTGCATTGGCTTGGGATAGGAAAATGTACATGTGTGGGGTTTTTTTCCTTTTTAAATACTATTTAAAATCTACTGTTGGTAGACTTGAAAAGAGAGAACAGTGCATTTCTGTTTAGAAAAAAGAATTTTTGCAATCATGCAGAATCAAAGTTTGGCCTGACACCATCTCTTTATGTAGCATATGACCTTCACTTACAAGCAGGGTAGTGATATTGCATTTAAGTGGCTGTGTTTGTTCCCTGACAATCTAATTAGTTTTCCAACTTTTTTAGGAAAGGTATGAGATAACTGGTCTCTCTGGCCTTCTAAAAAAAGTTTAGTTCCCTATAGTCACACATATAACACTGTGATTTCAGGAATCTTGTAATTTGATAGATCTGTTTTCTTTAGAAGCATCCATAATAAACACATACAGGATTTTAAAATTCTCTTTTTTTTCCCTCCCTTCCAGGTACCTGGTTCATTGTCTGCAATCAGAGCTTAATAACTACATGCCAGCATTCCTTGATGATCCAGAAGAAAATAATCCTCAGAGACCTAAAATAGGTTAGACTACTTGATATTTTCTTGTGTCTTGTAAACCATACAATTAATTAGTAAGAAATAAAATTTTTCTTTACAGCAATATGACATTTACAAGTTGACCTAACCCCTGAGTATTGTTCGGATCAGTTTTTTATGCATAATAAGAAAGGACAGCAGTGACATTTACATGATCTATATTTGGTTTAAAAATCAGGGAATAATTTTGTTAGGAACAGAATGCTTGGATGTCATCTAATCCAGTGTCTTGCTCAAGGCAGTGCAACTGGATTAGGTTGTTCAGGGTATTGCCCAGTTGAGTTATTAATCTTCTCTGAGGGATATAGGTGCCACAGCATCTCTGAGCAACCTGTTCTAACATTTGACCACTCTGCTGATGAAAATACCTTTCCTATATCTAATGGGAATTTCCCATGTTGCAGTTTTTGTTTTGGGTTGTCTGTTGTTCTGTGCTATCATTGTGCATCCTTGAGAGGGATCATGTTCTGAATGCTCCCATTAGGTAGATGAAGATAGCAATAAGCTGTGCCCATAGCTTTTTTGTTCCCCAGGATAAACCAGATCCACTTCTCTGTCCCTCTTTTATGTCCTTTACTCCAGTCCCCTCATTACCTTGGTAGCTTACTGCTGAATTTTCTGCATTAGATCAGTATCCTCCTTGTTCTGAGATGCTTTGCTCAGATACAGTCTCTCAAATGCTGAATGCATAGCAAAGATTGCTTCTCTCCCTTCTGCTACCTGCACTGCTGCTAACTTAACAGCTTAGTATGCATATGGCTACCTTTCAAGAAAAGACACGCTGCTTAATCACATTCAACTTGATGTTTGCCAGAATCTCTACATCACTTTCTCCAGAGCTACATTCTATCCAGAGGGCACCTAGCCTATACTGTTGCACAGACTTATTCCTTCCCAGATGTAGGCATTGGCAGTTGCCTTTGAACTTCATGAACTCCTGTTAGCCCATTTTTCCAGCCTACTGAAATCCTTCTGAAAAATTACCACTGCCCTTCAGTGTACCAGTATTTCCCCCCAGCTAGGTATCATCTGTGAATTTGCTGAGGAGGTGCTCCATTCTATTGTCCAGGTCATTAATGAAATCATTAAACAATATCAATCCCAGCCTCAATCCATGAAGGAAGCCACTAACAGCTAACTGCCACCTAGACTTTGTTTCCACAAATCCACCAAGTCTAGTGATCCATCCAGTTCTCTACCTACAGGAGCATTTCCTTATCCATTCCTTATCTCAGCAATTTCACTATAGGGGTACTATGGGAGAATCTGACAAAAGTACCTCCCAGATACTAAAGTTACAGTCACTGGCCTTGTAGATTCCTGCCAAGGATCCCGGCCACAGTACTTTAAATATGATAGTGCTTCACAGCAGTGTCAGCCTTCCCAGTCTGTGCCAGTCCCTGAGGGCACTCTGGTCATGCATGCTGTGCTATCCCACCGTGTCTGTAATCCCAGATCAGTGACCATGCTCAGACTTCTGATGTCTCTTGTTTTCCTTGCTGAACACATTCACACATAGGACCCTGTGTTGTGCTTTTCATGGGGAAAGTGTGAAAGCCTTCTACTTTATGTAGCCTGGTGACTCAAGAAGAAAATGGAAAACTAAAACACTTCAAAGTTTGAAGGGATTAACTGGGAATAAAAAGTTATGAAGAGTTAAGAAAATAGTGACATTCTGAATAATTAAAGTAGAGATGATCTGCAGAGCTATTAAGTACAGTCATTCTGTTCAACTGCAGAGTGTACTTGAACAAAATTCTTAGAGGCTTCCTGGTCTTTTGGGTAATAAGCTTTCTACAATTTGCCTTTTTCCTGTATTGAACATTGGAGGAAGAATATAAAGACATACTGTTAAGTTTTTAGTGCCCTGTACTGTGAGAGAGAGTACTTTCGGGGACATGAACCCTGAAAAAGTAGTAAGCATACTGGAATTAAGGCAGATAGTATTCATTTCATTTCAGTTATTTTTGAGCTGCTTTATAATTTTCTGTCTTAGATAATTTCATCAGTCACAATCCTGTGTTTCATTCTAAAAAAATTAATTTAGTGGTCTCTTCAATAGAGATTTCAGACAAAAGTGTTGCTTTAGAAGACGACATGGAGATAAATGTTATACTTGCATTGATACATTGCACCAGGAAACATATAAGGATGTTTGCTCTTGGTGAAGCTAACAGAAAGTCCCTGTTGCTTCTACATAATACTGAAGGGAACTAAGGGGCAGAGGAAAATTTGATTAACGTTTTTAAAAAATTAATATGTAAACAGAAAGTGCATTCTGCACTTCTTTACATGCATCTTGCAATACAGATACTTCCTGCTGTAATTTTTGAATAGTTTGATATTTAACTGGAAGGAGCTATGGCTTAATTACAATGTGCTTTTGAAATGATAGAATATAAGTTTTTAACTTTTTATTAAAAATGATAGGAAAATGAGTTTAGTCAAGTGATGATGTAATTTAAGTGTCAGATCTAACCAATGCTGTACTTGCATATTAAATATTTCCCAGAAGAATCTATTTTCATTTCAGGAGTTAACAAACGTATTTTAGCTGTCAATTCATTGTTGCTTAATCTTGAAAACCATGAAGCAATAAATCTATTTCTGAAAGTATGTATAACTAAAATACTTGCAGGTTCCACCTAGCATTCACTAACCTGACTTGGGTGTCTCTGTATGTGTGGGTTTTTTTGGGTGTGGTGTGGTTGTTTTTTGGGTTTGTGGTTTTTTTGGTTGTTTTTTTTGGTTATACATTGCAGTATGTGAACAGGATTTACTTCTTGTTTTATCTCTGTAGATGATGTGCTTCATACATTGACTGGAGCTATGTCCCTGTTGCGACGATGTAGAGTGAATGCTGCTCTGACTATCCAGCTCTTCTCCCAGCTGTTTCATTTTATCAACATGTGGCTTTTTAACAGATTAGTTACGGCCCCAGATTCAGGGTTGTGTTCACATTATTGGGGAGCTATTGTTCGTCAACAGTTGGGCCATATTGAAGCCTGGGCAGAAAAACAGGGTTTAGAATTGGCTGCTGATTGCCACCTGAGCAGGATAGTGCAGGTGAGTGTATTTCTGATTAACACTTCTCATATCAGTGTATATTCAAAGAGAATATTTGTATATTCTGTTTTGCTAGAGAACTGTATGTGGACAAGTGTGTGAATCAATCCTGGGTCATTGAGGTAGCATGCAAAGACACAAAATATGTTTTCAACATCACTAATATTTAATTTACAAGTGAAATTAATAATTTAATAATCTAGTGCTTTTGGCCAACATACTGTTAAACTTCTGTTTATAAGACTGAGCTATAGCGATGCTGAACAGAGGAAGAGCAGCTGACAAATTAATAGACCTCATTTATGAAAGGTTTGGTATTAATTCACATTACTGGTACAGGAGATGTATTTAATGGTTCTTTATTTATGTTGCTGTTCTTACAGATCTGGCTTCTTGCTTTGTATTTTCCTACCTCTTAACTAAAGAACACTCGGAACCAAGGCTTAGGGCTTCATTCTGGTTTGAATTTGTCTCCTATGACTTTTTTTTTATTTTTTATTTTTTCTTCCAACTGCTTTAGGCGACCACATTGCTTACTATGGACAAATATTCACATGCAGATGTTCCAAATATTAACAGTACTTGCTTTAAGCTGAATTCTCTGCAGCTGCAAGCATTGTTGCAGAATTATCACTGTGCTCCAGATGAACCACTCATCCCAACAGTAAGTCTCTTCTATCACTTACTGTGCTATTTTAACATACCTGAGGAATTTAGGCTTCAAGTGAAAACACTGCCTGAAAACAGCTGTCCATGTTGATTGGTTTGGAATTGTTACAAGAAGAGTCAGAGTGGGCAGTCTGCTCTTCATAGGATAAGAAATATTGGTGGCATCAGCCTGTTTCTGGCTACTGACTTTAGTGGGTTTACTGCAACTTGAGCAGGATATTTCCAAAAAATCTCTCTTGCACTGAGTTGGAAAGTAAGGTAATACTGAATATTGAGCATGCTCAGACAGGTGTCACTACCCCTTACACCATTTGTGGAGGAAATCCCATAGGGCAGTAGAGGAGAGATGCACAGAACACTCCCAAAAGCTGGTTGTGTGTATAACTGGAAGAAACAAAGATTGATAATTGGTAGGAAAGAAATGAAAGAAGCAGGAACACTAACCCTTTTTTATTTTATTTTTTTATATGTGGGATGTAAATATCCATGTAAGAATATTGAATGCCTTCATACAAGCAGCAGACAGATTGTCCTTTGATGGACAGAATAGTAAGATATAACAGACTATTGTAAGTTTGATCCATGAGAAGAATCCTTTTGGTAAACGTCCAAAGAGATTTTGTCTTCCTTGCAGAATGGTAAAAAACCTCTTAAGGTAAACCCTGATAGTTGGGTGACCTCAAAAAACCTTAAAAAGATAATTTAGTATTTATATAAGTGAATGCATTGTCTTCAAAGTCTGGGTATTTTGATACATCTGATTATTAAGTCAAAAGTACTAATGCAGTGGTTCTAAAGGGGTTTAGGTCTTGTAGCTTGGATATATTTTTATGTATTGCCTACAAAGTTGAGAAGTCTTTTGCTGAAGAACATAGCTTGTATTTCATGTTTGCACATAGATAGAATTCCACAGTTTATCATTATTACTTGGGGACCTCCAAAAAAAATATGGAGTTACATTTGACAGGTCATCTTTGTGTTAGAGGGAGGATTACGGTAAGGCTAGTTTGGCCTTTTGTGATGCAGTGGTATTTGGGACTACTTTGCTCCTTGCTATGAAAAAGACTTGAATGCTCAAACCCTGCTGTTGTGTTGTATTGTTCTGTAGTGGTGTTTAACAAACATACCAACCTTAAGGGATCCTTCACATTATGCTGAGCTCCCAGGAAATGTACAATTAAATTAGTTCTATAAAACTTCCAAACTAGGGAACTGTATATGCCATTGGTCCTCAGTGGGTACTTGTCCTGATGGAGCTGAAAATCCTGGTTTACACAAGCTGTCTGTTTTCCTTTCTGTGTATTTAGTCTTGCAGAAGTATATATACACTCGGCAAAGTGTCAGAATTTTAAAGCTGCCCTTGATTCCACCTCTGCACATGCATGTTTTCTGCTATATATTTTTTAAATACAACTCTCATATCAAGTAAAAACATGCACCACAAGGTTTAAAAATACTGAAGTAAAAATAAATGCTTCCATTATATTCTCTGACTGCATAATCTGTGAGAAGTAATCAAATAAAGCAGTATGTGTACTGACTGTACATAGTGGAGCCAAAGAAGTTTTGTATCTGAGAATTCATTTTCCAAATTCCTTTTTCTTGCAGTCTTAGTATTCTATTAATGTTAGTTTGTGGTTTTGTTGGGTGGTTTTTTGGTTTTGTTTTGTTTGGTTTGGTTGGTTTGTTTTTTTGTTTGTTTGTTTGGGGTTGGGTTTTTTTGTTGGTTTTTTTTGTGGGTTTTTGTGGGGTTTTTGTTTGTTTGTTTTGTTTTGTGTTTTGCATTGTTGTTTGTTTGTTTGTTTGTTTTGTTGTGTTTCCCTGTATCCCTTTGTAGTAACGATGCCTTTCTGCCTTTTGTCCAGGAATTGATAGAGAATGTAGTAACTGTTGCAGAAAATACAGCTGATGAACTTGCTCGCAGCGATGGCAGAGAAGTCCAACTGGAAGAGGATCCTGACTTACAGCTACCTTTTCTTCTACCAGAAGATGGCTATTCCTGTGATGTTGTCAGAAATGTTCCAAGTGGTTTGCAAGAATTTTTAGATCCACTCTGTCAGAGAGGTTAGCTTTTCAGGCTTTTTTAGAACTATCTTCTTTTTTTTTTTTTAGTGTAGTGAATACAGAATGCAAAATACATTTTAGCTAAACATAAGCTACTTTATGTATGTTTCAATCTTTTCACGTGATGTTCTTCAAGTGCTTACTTTTGCAACTCATAAAAAGTATTCAGGACTTTTTAATCCTCACCCATTCTCCCTGCCCATTTTATTCCCTTTCAAAGTTCTAAATAAGCATTGCTTAGTTACTAGTGCCTGCTGAAACTTTGTTTTGCCTTTTCTCCAAAGGTTTTTTTTTTAATTTTGGCACTAGATTTAGTGCTTAGGGATATGGTTTAGTCAAGGATGTGTCAGTGTTAGGTTAATGATTGGACTCAATTATCTTAGAGGTCTTTTCCAATCTAGGCAATTATTTGATTCCATGAGCAGCAAAAATTTACATAAATACAATTTTTTTAATACTTCAACAATTTCACAGTCAACTTACTTTGAAATCTAATGTGAATTAAATAGTTAAGTCACTGGTTTGGTTTTTTTACTCATCAGCTGCTTCCATATAACATTAAAAACCCACAAACTTAGAGTTCTTTTAATATTTATCAATGCTAGAATTTATGGTTTGGGCATTTGTAGTCTAACAACTTCAGATGATGAGTAGAGAGCTCTTGTGGTTGGACAAAAGTAACCTAAACTTGAGAAAATAAAGCAAGGGGTCTGGTAGAACATTTATAGTGAAGGAGCAAGTTGTGATCCTTATCTTGTGCTAGTCAATTTCATTAGATGCTTTTTTATTACGTAATTTCTTAATTTTCTACCTAAAAAGCAGGTTTGTTTAAATTTCCACAGGAATATCGTGGTAGCTAAGACAGCAAAGGAGGCTGTTGAGAAAACTGACTTACTCTGTCCTAGAGTGAAACTTTTCAGTTTTTGGTTTCAGTTTATTTTATAGAAAAGCCATGTTCTTGCATTATTAAAAAAAAAAAAAAAAAAAAAAGAAAAAGAAAAAAAAAAAAAGGAAACTGACTGCTTTGAAAGTACAGTGAGTTTGAGTTATAGAGGATGTAGTCAGACTAAAGGAGAGTAGTAGAATAAATTCTTCAATTAGAAAGTGTAATTCATTTGCCATGTCTGTATAGTTATTGCAAGTAAGACCTTTTTGTTTTAATGCATACATTCAAAATGTGACTTTTTTATATCCCTTAAATAATGCTGAGGGACTGGTTTGTAGTCAATTGTTGTAAACTGAATTGCTGAAAGATGGTCTCTGAGAAGGAGAATCTCATCTATTTGGATGGAGTGATTTGTAATTTGACTGTGGATTCTTGCTCTCTGATTTAGGAGACAATGTTGGATACCTCTCAACTGCTGTGGCTCCTTTTTACACAGTGTTAGGAATTACTCAAGAAAAAAACCAAACAAAACCCCACTTTTAATGGCATAGTTGCATTTTTAATAAGTAATAAGTCCAGGCAAAGCTTCACCTGTGCCAAATCTGTGCTGAGACTGGTTAGCTAGACTCCACAAAGCAGAGCGGTGCTGTCTTATGCAGAGTTCTGGTGGTTTGTATTCTAAAAGATGGCTTCGTGTTTCCTGTCTCTCTTGAGTCTGGTTGCTATAAACAATATTTTGCAATAACTTTCTTGTATGTGAGCTTGTAGTGTTTCTTAAATACATGTATTTCTCAGAAGTAGCAGCTATAGAACCATAGGATTTTGTAGATACCCTAAAATTGCAGTAAAGCACATAATGGCATCTAACATGCAAGATTCAACATACTAATGAATATAAAAACATAAGTACTGCTGTTTGGCATTTCCTTGTGGCAGGCTATTTGGTTTTATTTAATCTGCTGATTTTAATCAGTTAATTTTAATTAAACTTTTAATACAACGACTGTGTTGATGTTACTTTCTCTTCTAGGTTTCTGTAGACTAATACCTCATTCACGGTCACCAGGCACGTGGACAATATACTTTGAAGGTGCAGACTATGAAAGTCACCTATCACATGAGAATGCTGAGCTAGTAAGTGTTGATTCTGTGTATAATTCTCACAACTGGTGTCTTGGAAAGCCATGTTGTCTTATGTGATGAGTTTTAATCCTGACTAAGAAGAAAAGGCTTCATTATTATACATGTAGTTCATGAATATAAGGAACTATTTGCAGTTTTTTCTAAGCCAGTGTTTTTCTAGGCTGTGGCATGATATTCTTACATAAGCAAACTTTTGCCTGTTGTGTTCCCTCACCCTGAAGGTAAACAGTGAAGAAATTCCTTTTAAACACAGACAAAAATATATATAGACATGCATCTGTAAATAATTTGTAATGTGAGTGGAGCTGTAGGCTGCTTTTATTTATAAATTGGCAGTTACCACTTAAATGCTTAGTATTAAATTGTAATCTGGTACTTTCCTTTTTCTGCTAGATTTTCAGGAAATATAATTTAGTTTTTCCTTACATTATACTTGTTAAAGAAACATTTCACTTCAGTGTGAGGTGGCTTTTTATTTTTTTTTTTTTTCCCCCTGCTTCAGGTCTGTATTGTGTTGGGTTTTTTTTCCTGATAGTTTTGGGTTTGTTATTTATTTTTCTGTTTGTGTGGGGTGGGTTTGTTTGTTTGTTTTAATCTGTGATAACCAAGTCTCACAGTTTAGGGTCAGGGCAGCCCGCTAGACCTATAACAGATGCTCTCTGTTAACCCCCCTCCCTTCCCAGAGAGGAAGGGAAAGGGAATAAGTGAGAGAGACTTAGCGATTAGAAAAGGAAACTGGAACAGCTTTAATGGGAATTAAAACAATAAAAATTAATATATATGAAACCAGTATTGAACCCAACCCCCCTTGATGGCAATTCCGTCACCACTGATGGTGTGGAGCAGGCACCGGACGAGTCCCAGACTGGGCCTAACAGCAGACAGGAGCTGTGTTCAGGAGCTGGATTCTGGTACCAAATTCAGGAACACACAGATCAGGATCGAAGGCAGAATGACCAGAGTCGTCCTCGGATGCTTCGAGGAAGAAACCATAAATGGACCCAAGCAAAGCAGGCCAAGAGGGGCTAGACCCTCCTGATCCCTCAGCTTTATACCAAATATGACATGTATGGGATGGAATCCCTCATTGGTCAGTTGAGGGCCACCTGTCCTGTCTGCTTCTCCCTGCAGGTGCAGCCTTTCACTTTCCTGCACCCCCCAAACATGGTACACAAGATCCAGCATTGGCCTTGGTCTGCACACCAGTCCTTGGTAGTAACTCTAACCATGGGGTGTTATCACTGCCAGCAGCAGACACATGAAAACAGGCTGCTGACTTCAGACAGTGCAGTTAAAAGAACTGAGATGAAAAGTAAAATCTCTGAACAGAATTAGTTCTGTTCTCACTCAAACCAGGACACCAAGAATATCAAAGTTACGGAACAAGTTGGTTTTGGAAAAATTGTGGCTTTATGTGAAATATTTTTTAGAGCAACTAAACATTAATAGCTTCATATTTATAATAAGCATTTCAATGAAATCAGAAAGGCCAACGTGGAACTAGAATTATTTTCTTTAAGGCCGCCTATGAAAATTAGATGTTCCTCGCTCTTCAGAGGGATTTGAAAGCTTCAGAACTCAACGTTTGTTAGATGACATTATGTAGTCTTGCTGCAGTGTCCTAAAGAGCATCTTTAGAAAAGAGCATCTCCTAAACCTGTATGACTGATGCAGAAGAGAAATGAAATGATGTCTTGAAATGATGAGCCAGGCTATGCAGCCGTGGTAACTTGGTAAACAGGCATTTGACTGAGGAAAATATACCAGAGATATTATTGAGGCATCATATTATACCTCCTCCCTTTGTTGCTCTAAGGAAATGTGTTTTGTAGAGTTCACGGAAACAAAAATAATCTGAAGATACAGTAGGTACTTGCTGTTCGTTTTATTAAGAAAAAGCTAAAGTTGAATCCTGGACAGCCTTTCTTAAAAAAGGCTTGATAAAGACACGCTTGTGTCAGTAGTCTGCGGAATTGCCCAGGCTAGGCAGTCCTCCTCAGATTTTCACTGAGGAATTTCTTTCATTCTCAGACCAAGAGAGAACTTTGGTATAGACTGATGGCAAAGTTATGTTCCCAATGGTGTACTTTTTGGAATGTGTATTTTTTGTTGTTGTTGTTGTTGAAGTAGTTTAGTAATGTTTTTATTTAAATTAATGGAAAAAATCCCAAATAAAGTAGAAACAGATTGGGTTTTTGCAGTGTTTGGCACAGGGGTGCTAGAATACTGCTAGTTTAAAAACTACTTTTCTAATACTTTAATTTAAAAATATTCACTTTTTTTTTATTAAATTCATGTCCTATTTTTACTTTGCCATGAGTCTTGTGGCACTTGCAGTTAAGGTATTAATATGTATGTATGGTAGGGTTAACTTAATCTTCATTAGCTGAAGCATGTAAATTAGTGATGTCAACCTTTTTAGGTAGGGGGAACTGGCAATGTTGTAAAGATGATAAAAATTAGGGAATGTGTTTAGGTGCTTGATCTCTATTTCAGTTATAGAGTTTGCAGAAGTGTTGTGTTGTGGGGTTTTTAACTTTCAAGGCTTTTAACTCTGCCTTTGAAATTAATTGGCCTCAATATCTTTGCAGAATTATTATCTTTTAAATGCAGCACTAAAACCTGATCTATGTTTAGATCACCCTCACCTTTCTAATAGGTGCCTACTGAGTCTGAACTTCATTACCTTTAATTAAAAGCCACTACAGTGTTATAGACCTGTTACATTTCAAATTGTGAACCATTAGTATCTCTTTACTGAATTAGAGAAACAATGGGTAGACTTGAGAGCTTTCACAGTGTTCATAACTCAGGTGTAATGTTTGATAATGTGAATCTAGATTAATCAAATGTTCAAGATTCTACCTTTTAAAATGGAGTACCAGACATATTATTTAGGATGTTAAGATCTCCTGTGGAACTAACAATTTAGTTTTGATTGTAGGTGAACTACTCTGTACAGTAATTTTTCCAGCCTGGCTGTGAATATGAACTTACCTTGGTTTTTCTTCTTCCCCTTCCCTCTTTGATAGGCTCAGCCACTGAGAAAAGAACCTGAAATTATCACTGTAACACTGAAGAAACAAAATGGAATGGGCCTGAGCATTGTTGCTGCCAAGGTATGGAAGTCAGTTTGTTTAAGTGCTGTTGAAAAAAGTTGTGGGTGGTGTGTGGGTGGTGTGTGTGTGTGTTTGTTTGTTTGTGTTTTTTTATCAAGCTACCGTGGAAAATCTAAATGGAAAAAATATATTTCCCTTAAGTTTGTTGTGCACATCATGTTGATCATACTTTTATTCTCAGTGAGGAATGTTTCTATAAAATACACAGATGTGAACGATGCAAGACAAAACATTATATCAGTGTGGTTAAAGATGACATTTAAGTTCAACTCTGGTACATTTTTCAGAGGCAAAAATTGGGGGATCTTATTAGTATTTATAAATATCTGAAGGGTGGGTGTCAAGTAGAAAGGGCCAGTCTCTTTTCATTTGTGCCCTCTGATATGACAGTGATAATGAGGTAATGGTAGCAAGGTGAAACACAAGAAGTTTCACCTCAACATGAGGAAAACCTTTCCTGTGAGAGTGACAGAGCACTGGAACAGGCTGCCCAGAGAGGTTGTGGAGTCTCCTTCTCTAGAGACTTTCA
>JANHGN010015435.1:35120-56324 GCA_024605025.1 Megaceryle maxima | reverse complement strand
TGTTTGTTTGTTTGTTTGTGTTTTTTTTTTTTGTTTTGTTTTTGTTTTTTTTTTTTTAATGCTCTCTCTTCTGTTTCTAGAGTTCTCATAGTATTTTTTTAAGCAAAAGCAAATGTAGTATATTGGGCACAGTCTTGTTAGAGCAGGGAGGGGCTTGCAAAAGAACACTGACTGTGCAAACATGTATAGACTACTGTACACTGATGTGTTGCTTGATAGATGGCCCAGATGATAAGCGGATGTGATGGAAAACAACTTGTTTCTTGTTAGGCTATCTCAAAAGCAGAGCACAAATTGACTATCCAGCTCAGTCCTTGGGCTTCTTTAACATGCTAGAATTTTTGTAGTCAAGCAGAGGATTGTCCCAGACTTAGAAATACGCTTTTGGACAACAGATAGGAAATGCTTGCATAACTTTGTCTACCATAAATCTTAGACAGCTGAGCTTTTTTTTTTTTTTTTTTTTTTTTTTTTTTTTTTTTTTTTTTTTTTTTTTTTTCATTTGACACATTAAACGTGTGACCAACTTGGCTCTGTTGTATCAGCTTTGTTTTCCCTCCATTCTCCTGCTTCCAGCAAATTTCTTGACAAGCCTCATATTCAGGGGGGTTGCTATTTTCTTCACCTTCCAGGTTCCTTATAATAATGGACTCTAGCATTGGGCACTTTATTTCCTATTGTTTTTCTTGCTATCCTCTCTCCCACCCCAGGCCTGTGTGACTCTGAAGTATCAGCATCCTACAGATTGAAATTGTGCTGACCAGAGGTGCCAAAATTTGCTATTTAACTTTGATGATTGCCATCGTTGCCTGAGTTTTCAGAACTTTTCTAATCTTTCCATAAAGGAAAGTCATTCAGTCAGTTAATTTGTTTGCTTATTCAGTAAATTCTTTACTAAATTCCCTTATATCAGCTGATATGTCCTGGGATACTAGCTTAAGTTTTCCAGTTGTCCTACTGCTTATTTAGAAGACATTCATAATTGAAAGTTTATGGAGTTACTACTTCCTAACTTTCCAAATATAAGTACTGTACCAAGTACTTTTTTCTGAATTAAAGAAGACTATCTAGATATGTGTGTATATATAAAACCATGTATGTCTGTATATGTCAATGTTACTTATATATGTAATAACATTAAAAAAGCTGTTGTCTCTTAGGTGAGATTTCAATGTTGACCCTTTTTTTTTTGTTGGTTCTAATCTGTCTGAATTCATTAATGTCTGAGATAGAGAGGGGGTTTTTGAAAGAGCTGAAAGCTCTTGCTCAAGTTCCAGCTGGTTAACTGTTCTGCTCCACAGTCATTGCTTGTATTCTCAGGTGAAGTTCCGTTGATATTTTAAGTGTATTAGGATTTCAGGAATTTTTTTGGTTGGCTTTTTTTTTTCTTTTTATTTGGCTTGATGGATGAATGATAAAACACCTTCTGAAACAAGTGAAATGATAAATACTGTTCATTTTTCTCTTGCATATATAACCTACTTTCTTGTTCATGAAATCCTCTCCTATTTTAGTATTTATACATTTTACTTTATGGTCTGAGAATACAGTCTGCAATTTTAGTTTATTCTAACAGGTCAGGGGTTTTTGCCTGGAAAATAATTGATGTAGGAATTTTCGTAACTATTTCATAAAATGCTCAATTTAGGTACTAGAGTAGGCACATCAATTTTGATCAGTTTATAGTATTCTGGAGTTGAACTACAATATTTTTGTATTTTTAAAGTGTTTGGGAATTTAAATGTAATACTTACTACATGCGTAAACTTAAGATTCAGAAGATGCAGCATCAGTTTGTGTAGGGTCTGCTCAGTTATTTGAGGTCTCTTGTCAGTTCATCTGCAAACCACCAGAAAAATAAGTATCTCTTCTTACCATTAAGTTTTCCTTCTTTGCATTAGACAGATTGGAATGGAGCTGGACATTGTTGGCTTCTACTAAATTAGAGCCTAATTAGCACCAAATCAATAATTTGAAGTTTTTGTTTAATTGCAAATGAAGAGTTGCATTTGCATGGACTATACAACCTGTGACCTATGAACAGCACTACTGGTGTGAAACTTCCAACAATCACTACCATCCAAATGCATGACAAAGTTAACAAGCCTATCTGGTTTTTATTTCCTTGCTTTTATTTATATCCTCAGGTCGTAATTTTAGATTTCATCTTGCAAAATTTTTCTAAACATGTTTTTGTTCTGTGGTAAGAACTATATGAAACTCGTCTACTGACAAAAATAAAGCTAGTCCTCTTTTCTTAAAGCTTACCTATCTTTTTTCAGTCCCACTTAAATATTGTTACACAGCGTATGTGGGCCAGACAGATGTAGTAAAGCCAGATCTAAGGGAAATAGACCTTCTGGTGAGTTTTAATTGCTGTATTAATTGATAGTGTTTCATACCTCGTCTTTATCCTGTTGACTTGTAACTCCTTTTTATTCTTGTTCTCATTGAGGACTTGCTGTTTATTTACTTTTTACAAGGTAGTCTGGTAGCTTAAATATTTTCCCGTACATTCTTTTCTTCATTTAGTTTAAGGATAAAGATGTGAGTTACCATTCTAAGCAGACTTCTGTATGTAGAGGTGTCCTGTGTTTGCTTTACCTCCCAAGCAGGATTAGAATTTCTATTAAAATGCCATCTAAATGTGATAGTTACCCATTTTCATACAGCAAATTTAGGATTAAGTATTCTCATAGTCTGACAAAAACACATGCCAGTCTGGCAAGTGTGATATGTTAACATCTTTCAACTTGTGCTGTTTGAAAGAATTAAATTACTACTTAAGATAAGTGTAAGTTGGTAAGAAAAACTTTACACAGATACTGCATCTCCTGCAAATGAGTGGCTTCATTCTCTGTACTTGACCTCATAGTTTTCCTCAGTTTCTCATATGTGTTGGCTACGTACATCCATCTTAAGGATGAGTAAACCCCAGCATGGAGAAGATTATTTTCAAGAATCTTCTCATGGTTTTACCCAGAGACTTAATAAAGCTTCATAGGGAGCAAAAATAAGAAGGGTGTGTGTGTTTCTATCCCATTTTTGTAATTACATCGGTGTAAAGGTGTGTTTGGGTTTTTTTTTTTATCAGGACATATTTACTTTAGTTCTAGACATGCTGTTCATCCACATCCCTTGCTAAAGTTTGGAGGATTTGTATTTTTCACATTTAGAAAGGGCAAAGTTGGGGAGTGTCTTCTGGGTGCACTTGCCGTGCAGGCTATCAAAAGCTTAAAACAAAGATATTTTTCCTCTGTGTAGTTTCTTCTCTGTGTGGAAATCTGCACCTGTGTGGTTATTTTTGTTTTTGCAATTGTTTTGGGACTCAGCTTCCACTAGAATACTATTGCTCTGCAAGTGCTGATTAGAGCTGTTTAACAAAGTCAATAGGTGATCTATAGTAGGATTTAGGGATTTGAAACAGTTAAAATTGTTGTGTTAAAAATCACACTATTTACCAAACAGTGGAGTCTAAACCTGCAGCAAAGAAACACTAATTATTTTATATCATGCTGTTTTAACCCTTTGGGGAATTATGTGAGCAGTGTTCAAATTGACATAATCTCTGTTAGGTGAAACTCCCTTCACATTTATTTATTTGCTTATTTATTTTATTGCTTATTAAAAAGACTTCCCTAGTGGAAGCTCACAGATATGCTCTAAACATGGGTGAATATTCTTACGTTTAAAAGATTAACTCTTCCTGGCTCTTATTTTCCTTCTCAAAGAGGGCTTTTTGGTTTCCAGTAGTAAAAAGCCCAGCTGGGGGTCTGATGTGAAAAGCCTACCTGATATTTGGAGTTATAATATTATCAGATATGCCTGATATGTTCTCAGCCCCTGATGATGACACAGTTGTTAGCACAGGTTCCCAGCTGCTGCAACCTGATAAAAATTCTTATTAAGCTATTGTGTGAACAGTGTCACCCCCGTTATTAATCCAGGCCCTTCCTAGCAACCCCCTTTCCTGTATGGTTATGAACAGCTGTGCTGCAAACAATTTGAGGAAGCTGATTTGGTTGAAAACAAAGGTTTTATGTGGGAGGAGGGGGACTGGTGATTGGGCAGCTTAGCCTTCTGCCAGGTCTGTCATGGGACCTGCCACGACACAGTAGTGCCTGAGCTTGTCCAAGTGCGAGACAGTGTGCAGGCAGGCAGGTGGGCTTCTTTTCTGACAATTGGTATGAATACACTAATAGTGTCATTGTAACTAATTCAATACAATATTTTAATAAAAACAGCAAAATAACCAAAAGGTGTAAGTAGTGCTCCCCTGCTGGCCTTCAAATTTTAGTTCACTTTATGCAGTTTTTCTTATCTGGGTTGTTCTTTCATGATGATTATTTAACTGTATTGTAAAAGGCCAGAATGCAGGTGTTCCTCATTTTGAAGCTTTAGGTCTAATGTACTTAGATACCAAAACTTTTAAATACTGTGTTTCCTTTCTTCACTCAGCAATTCACTGTTTGTCTAATTCTGAACAGCTAATACATTCCTTCCAAAACTTTTTTTCCCTATGGTTCCCAGCTTTGGCTATGCACTGTAACAAAAGGTATCATTTAAAGCTAAACAAAGGAGGCCTTCAGTGTAGAGTGTTATGCTTATGCAGTTTAGTTCAGGAATATTGTCACCTGGGTGAAATGAAACAGCAGTAGTAGGTTTGTGGGCTCTTTTTCCAATTATACACCCTGAAAATTTTCCCAAAATTAGTACTTTATGGGAGGGATTTCCCAATTATTTTTTTCCTCAAAAGGGTACTATCATTTCACTTTCTGCAAGGATTGAGGAGGAAAAGTTGCTTCAAGTGTGAAACAAAACGGGTAGATTGGTAGCACCGGAGAGTTTATTATTGTGGATGAGACTCTTTTTCATCTAGCATTTACTGTAATTTTTAAAATGAAATATACTTGTAAACTTTTGGGGGGGTTTGTATTTGAGAAAATGTGCTGTAGGTTCCAGTATGTTGATCTTGGGGGGCTGGGAGAAATAAATTTCTTTATGCTTACTTCATTCTCGCTTTCCACAGTCTTCTAACTTCTCTACAGTTATATTCTTCTGTTTGGAGTAAGAGCTTTACAGATACACATGCTCTTGGTATTCAGAACTGGAGAAATTAAAGTGAACTGAAAATAAGTTTACTGTGTTACTGCTACTGATGCACACTTGCCATTGCTCTGCTTTGTTGTGGGGGAATCGTTTTTGTTCTGGTGACCTTCATATTCCTTTTAAAGACGAAGAGGTTAGTAAGCACTTTACAAAGAATCCTGTTTTATTGTAATGTCAGTAAAGGACAGGAGAAAAATCCACGTGGTGTGTCTGAGAATTTTGCACACTTTGAAATTTAATATGTATGTGTATCTACATATTAACATCCTTTTTGTGTCCTTAATAACCATACATTTGCTCTGGTGCAGTCTCCTGGAACTGAATGAAGATTTAAGTCTGTTTTAATAGAAATAAGAATTTGGATTCAAATTATCATCAAGCTTAGGGCAGAAGTTAAAGGAAGATAAGTTAACTTTGAGGATACTTAGTAAGAAGTCTTCCCAAGCATATGAGAGCACAGGCATGTTTTTAGAAACACATTAAATAGTGTGTGAATTAGGGAAGGAACTCATTTGTCCTAATATGTTAGTAGATTTGGTAGCTGGTAAAGATTTTCTTTTATGTAATCTGAATGGAGATTTATTTTAAAATGATTTTTTATGTTTTCAAATTTAATTAGCTTAGTATGAAGTGAGATGATCTGGAGGTAACACATCTGCTTGTAACTTCTAAAAGAATAGGAAAGGGATTGACAAGCTGTATAGGCTTCATCAAAACATTAAAAAGAGGGAACAAGGAGTAAAAAGTCGTCATCTTCAAATCATAATGAATTATTGTAAGGCTTCGAGTATAGGAACAGTTAGAGGATCTGGTATCCTCCAGCTGTGAGTTACTTATACTGAAGAACACAAGAAAACAAGCATAAGAGGTTTCCTCCTGTTTTCTAGCGTTCTGGAATTTCAGAATGTCTTTGGAAGTGCATTATATCTGTGGTTTAGGGTTGTTTTTATGTGTCTTTGTTTTTTGTATGTTTGTTTGTTTGTTTGGGTCTTTTTTTCTCCTGAAAGCACTTGAAAGTCTGTACCATAAATCTAGGATCTTTTTTGTGCATGTTTATACTTGGGCATATATGGCTGTCTTGTTCCTGGAAGTTTCCCAATTTAATTATGAAATCCTATGGGAAACTTGTGTGGGGTTTTTTTGTTGTTGTGTTTTGTTTGGGTTTGTTTTTCACTTTTTCAAATATGCTAACTGTGTTAGTATGTGTAAGAAAGCTTTCTCTGTTGTCTGATTAGAGACACGATAAATAATCCCAATTTGTGCCACTCATAATCCCATAAACCTTCAATTCTGTGATTGTCATGAAGATGCAGAGTTCCTATCTGTTTACTTGATTTTCTCAGGGAAAACTATTCAATGGTTCTGATCATCCTTGTTATCCTCTGAGCCTCATGGTTCTGCTGGTGTCATTTTGTAAGGAAGTAATCAGAACTATAGACAGTTTCAATTCTAAGTTTGAACATTTGAGATTTTTAGTAACTGTGATGGTTTCTGCTTTGTTTGTCCTTTTCTGGTGTTTCTGTTGGTTTTCAGATGTTTGAGTTCATCTATGAAGATGGTTCTGAAAACAGTGACTAAAAAGATCTTGCTTGAGGAGTTAGAGCCAGTTTAGAAACTATTATATGGATATTTGTGCAGTTGCGAATATTTATCTCATCCTATCTGCAAAAAAGTGCACGTGGGCTTTAACAGAAGGGTTCAACTTCATTTAATGTGCACTAGCAATGAGAAGCTTAAGAAAGGTGATGTGTGTGGATATAGCATCTAATGTAATTCATGAGCACCAAAGTCACAACCTCAATATTGCTTTATTAATATATGCACTGCTCTAGGTGGCAGTGCTCTTCTTCTTTAAGGACTTGCTGGTTTTACCTCATCTTTAACTGTAGTAGGCAGATCTTTGTCTGAATTCTTGGACCCAAGGGGATGAGATTTCTTGCTAGCATCCTTTGAAGTTAGGACTTAATAAAAGCAGTGCAATCCCAAGTGGCTTCAGAAGCTTCTGGTTAGTCTTGGTCAGTCAGGCCTCCGAGAAAAGCTACTGTTTGGTTCCTGGAATTATGTATGTAATTATGTGATGTATGAGGTTGTAAGTACAAGTGTAGGTGGGTAAATTGCTGTTGACTCTTTCGCCCTTTGGAACTAAAGGAGCTTGCTTCTGGCTATATTTAGTGGCTGGGGGCAGAGTCAGGAGCATATTAAACCAACTCATCTTAATTTTCACTTCCCAACAAGGGGAGGTGGTAACTGGTTCTGCCAACAGTGCCTTCCTTGATGGGAACCAATCCCTTACAAGGTTGGATCATGTTTAGAACAGTGAAATGTATTTTCCACACATTATTGCTGCAGCGTTCAGCATCGTGTAATCTTTCCTCAACTCTTGGGTTTGACTTGATAAATTTTCTATACAGTAAATTTAGTTATGTAATTGTTTGCCCTTTTCCTGGAACACTTATGAGTGTGGTGAACAGCATGTTTATTTAGCACTTCTCTGAAATCTTCAGTTCCTTCTGAAAACTAACAACTTTCTATCCATTGTTGCACTGCACCATTTATTAATGCACAAGGAAAAGTTCTTTCTTATACTGTATTCCCCTAAGAATTCAAGTATTCTTGAAGAAGTCCTACTGAGAGTTCTTGCCACACCCATCTTGGACATCTAGGTGTTCTGTCAACCAGATCATCCTTCCCCATGGGCTTCTTGGTTGCTTGGGGGGGAGGATGTTTATGAAGCATTATTTCATTTCTCATTATATTTAGCTGTCTTCTGACTTGTGTTTCTCATAGTTTTAACTGTTATTTCTGGTATAAAGTGAAAAATATTCTGCAGTTACCTCAGTGTTTCTTTAGAACCCTTTAAAAAACAAACAAAAAAGTAACTACTTTTTTAAAATTGCCTTTGTATACTTTCCAGAAAAAGAAAGTGTCATTTCTTAAGTTATTTATTGCCACAGACACACACACACCCCTTCTCCCCCTACCCTTGTGTGGTTTTTTTGTTTTCCGCTGTAAGTAATGCTTAAGCAATTATGAAAAATTTGGACATGTAGAATGTTAATTGGGAACCATGGGACTTGAAGGAATCCCTTTTCTGTGGCTTTGGAGTAAGCTTGGGATTAACTCAAGTTTTCATGAATATAAATAGGTCTTCCACTTGCTTAGAAGACCACGTATAATACTACCTTTTGAATAATCTTCACCTTGGGTTATTTTACTTCATTATAATAATGGAAGCACTGAATGTTTTTGCTGCCAAAAGAAAAGAATTGGAAAAGCTGAGGAGAAAAGGAGTAAAATGGCACCGTTTGCTATAGCAAATGATGAAATCAGAAGTGATTGTCTTGCATTTTAAGTGACAATTGAGAGGTTTGCAGTACTAACATTTAGACCGATCTGTGTGGTGTCTTGTAAAGTGGAGCATGTGGATGACTCAAACAGCATGGCTTGCATAGGTGCTTATGTTCTCTCATCTTGAATTTCTTGGTTGTCTTGCCATAAGTTCACTGTTAATGGTCTTCTCAAAGTTTAGAGCCAAATGTTTTATGAAAAAATATTGCATGTTTTTTCAGTAAACTTAAATATTGTCTCTGTTGACTCTAAAAGGCTTATTAATTCTAATGTCTACTTATTATACAACTAGAGGCACTGTTTGTTCCTTCACACTCGCTCCTTTACAGTCCTAATGAATGTAAAAGGCATTTCTATTCCTTTTTCTTGTAATCTAAAATTTACCTTGTTTGATTTGGGTATTACCAAAGGCCACACTGGATCCTTTTGGAACATAAAGTGGAGGTCTAAAAATACTGTCATGCATGTAAAAGTGCAAATAAGTCTTACTAGAAGGGGATCAGAACAAACTTCTAAAGTACAAGTTTTAGTTAATGTATTTTCTTTTCTTATTCAAGTTTGCATTAAGACCAAACACTCTTTGCCTCTGACAGCGCTTGCAGGTTCAGTAGGCGTAATATTAAAATTTTATTTCAACTTTATATAAATGTAACTCTTTCCTGTATAATGTTGGGGTTTTGTTTGTCTGTGGGGTTTTTTTGGGGTGTGTTGTTTTTTGGTTTGGTTTGGTTTTTGTTTTGGTGGGTTTTGTTTGGTTTTTTTCTTTCTAGTTTGGGAATATATAATATTAATGAGAATTGAAGAGGTTTACCTAGCTGTATAAAATTCTTATTAACACTTATGGAATACTTATGAGATCAAATATGAATGTAATAAATTAATGCCTCTTTCTCTGTAGGGTGCTGGTCAAGACAAACTTGGAATATATGTCAAGTCTGTTGTGAAAGGAGGTGCTGCAGATGTGGTTAGTAATATTCTTAAACATCAGAAGTTCAAAAGGCAGAAAGATCCTTTGCAGATTATTTTAAATCTGTTGTTTACTGGTATGTGTGAATAGTTGTTTTCATTTAGACCGTGTTAGCATTGGTGTATGAATTTTCTTCTCTCTTGAATACGTGTTTAGGATGGTCGTCTGGCTGCAGGGGATCAGTTGCTCAGTGTGGATGGTCGAAGTTTGGTGGGCCTGTCACAGGAAAGGTATGGAATGCTTTCCTTAGGTGTTGTTACATGAAGAAAATGCTAGAATAATAATGTAACGAAAAGGGCCGAAGCTTGTTTTTTTTAATGTTAGGCTTTGTCTTGCCTTTTTATAACTGTCTGTGAGTAACCTTAGTAACAAGTTCAATTGTTAGTTCAACTGTGTGGTATTTTCTGTATATGATACAGGTTATCTATATAGAAGAGACTGTAATACATGTTTTAGATTTACTTTAGAGCAAACTTTTTATTTAGCTCTAATTTTGGCTTCTGACCTTTTAAGTGCAGAAATTGGAAATTCTACCTGCCTCGTTGGTGTTGTCTAATAAGCATATCTTCTAGTCCTCATAATCTCATTAATACTTAAACCACTTTTTTAAAAAATCAGGAAAAGAATGTTTTCAAACAAAAGATTCCTAGATCTAGAATAAATATGAGAAATCATGACATATAAACCAATAATAAGGAAAAATGGGTAATACAGTGCCTAATTTTCTTTTGTTTTATTTGCTTTGGTTTTTATTACAGGGCAGCAGAACTTATGACTAGGACAGGTTCTGTAGTAACACTAGAAGTGGCCAAGCAAGGAGCAATTTACCATGGTTTGGCAACCCTGCTTAATCAGCCATCTCCAATGATGCAAAGAGGTAAAAATGCTATTAATATTTATGTTGGTAACAGTGTTATAAGTCTTAGAACAAAGAAATTATAATAATTCACAGTAGCTTGCCAATTACCAAACTATTAAATCAGAAAAGAAACATAATTGCAGAGAAAAGAAACATTTCCTTTTTTTATCACAAGTTCATCGGTTTTAAAATATTGTTTGAACTTATGCTAGTCTAATCATTAACAAATGCTTTGTATATGTACAATTTAAAAAATCCATGATGCATTTAAACACAGTTCTGGTTTGGAGTAATTATTACTTTAACAAGTGGAATATAATAAATACAAAGGTCATTAAACTTCAGCGGCTTTTTTCATCCCTGTCCTAAAAGCTTCTCTTCTCTCAGATTATGTCTTCCTTGTAACTAGAGAGTGCAGTGTAATTACCAAGAGAGAAATAAATGGAAACAGAGGCCCCTGGAACATGTTTTGCCATTTCATTTTTTTTTTAATTTTGTTTAAAAAATAATTTGAAATACTGAAACGTATCTTCTTAAGCTTCTTTGTCTCCACGTAAGCTCTTGGATGTTTCTCTGGTGAATGAAGTAACAAAAGACATATTTAAGTCTTGTGCAAAATAATGTTGAAAAGGAAGTTATTTTGTAAGGAAAGACCTTTTCTACATATAGGGTAGTACTACAGTATAGAGGAGAATGGGTTAAGAGAATAAATCCTTATTATCCCAGTTTACAACACCATCCCAGATGCCATATGCCTCAGAGTCAGCAAGAGACACAGCAAAGCACATTTAGATTTTCTGACTATGGATGTACCTCTTGAAAAGCTCTTTTGAAGCATACAAATCAATGGAATCCTGTAGAGTTGAGTGGGATAGTGTATCTGAAGAAGTAAAGATTTTTAAATCTAGCATTTGCTTTACTGGGAACTAATTTTTAGTTTATAGATGCAAGGTATGTCTGGTTTGAAAAAGAATATGGTAGACAGTAGTTAATATAAGTGAAAGGGGGAAAATACATATCCAACTGTTACAGTTTCTGACCGCCGTGGCTCAGGTAAACCCCGACCGAAGAGTGAAGGCTTTGAGCTGTATAATAACTCCACTCAAAATGGATCACCAGAGAGCCCTCAGCTGCCGTGGACAGAGTACAGTGAACCAAAGAAGCTGCCAGGGGATGACAGATTAATGAAGAACAGAGCCGATCATCGCTCCAGTCCCAATGTAGCAAGTAAGTAAGATTAGCACTCTTTTAGGGGTAGATGCCTCCTCTGCTAATTTTAGAGGCTGATGAATTCAAAAAGGGGATGATTGTTTTTAAAAGTGGATAAAGTTTAAAATGCTAACGTAGGAGTAATATTTGGAGCAAGCCTCTTGTTAGAACTATTCAAAGGAAAAATCAAAGTTAGTTTGTGAATACTATTATTTAAGTTATGTAAATTAATACTAACAGTCATGTAAATGCTTCCTTTACCTTTTATCTTCTAACAGATCAGCCTCCAAGCCCTGGAGGAAAGAATGCTTATTCATCTGGAACTACCACCAAAATAACTTCAGTCTCTACTGGAAATCTTTGTACAGAGGTCAGAAGCGGCGAGCAAAATGCTGGCTATTAAACTTTCCTTGGCTATCAATAGCGTCAGTGAGCTTGAGTCAAACCAGTGTCTTACTTCACAGTTTGAACATAATACTGGTGCTAGTGACTGAGTGAGGGTTTTGCTTGTTACAGTTAATGACAGATCGAGACAACTTTGAGTGATTTTATTAAATTTTGTTCATTAAATTGTCCTTGCAATTTCTTAGGGTTGTACAGTATCGTGTACTTGTTTTCAGACCATAAAAACATGAGTCATAACTGCAGTTATATTTTATAATAGACAACCTCTTTATCTCCTGTTCCAGGCAAATAATTCATTTATGAGCCAAAAAAAAAAATAAAATGCATGTTTAGAAAAATATTTTGTACAGATCTATCTGATTACATACCTTATGTTCTTTCTGCTTTTTTTTAGGAACAGACTCTGCCCCCACGACCTGAAGCTTATCCCATCCCAACACAGACCTATACTAGAGAATATTTCACATTCCCAGCTTCCAAGTCTCAGGATCGAATGGGTCCAGCTCAGAGTCAGTGGCCAAATTATGAAGAAAAAACACAGGTCCAGGCAGAAAGTAATCATTCAATCAATACTACAATGCAGGTGAGAAGTAATTTTTTTTCAGTATAAGAAAAAAAAAAACAACCAACCAAAGAAACTGCTTTCCACTCTCCAACTTAGGTTGGAGACATTTTTTCAGAAAAGTCAACTTTCTATAATCTCTGAGCTGCTGAGGACAAACTATAACACAAGCAGGTGAGAACAACTGTACTGTTGCCAAGATTGGCTTGGGTTCAGAAACCCTGATCTTTTTAAAAATATTTTTAAATTTTTTTTTTTATTCCCCTCTGTGGAATTTATATTATCATGTTCTGCAGACCTGTTACCTGGGATGCTTTAATGCCCTGTTAGAGGTAACAGGGTGTAGATGTTAGTAGTGTTAGCCTTGCAAAATGTTTTGTGGCTTTCTGAAGAGCAAACTAAATCTTAAAGTCTTCCAAGAAGGTTTACATGGAAAAATCTCTTTGCCTGTGGGATTTGTTGTTTAAGCAACAAAGTGAAGTATTAAAAATGGAATAAAATAGTACTTTGAGACCTATGCAAGGATGTCGCTGCAACACAGTCCCTGCTCTCAGTTAAAAAAAAAATAAAAAAAATTCAAGTTGCATCAGTTAATCACAGTGCAGTTGCTTCTTGACCTGAAATGAATTTACCTCCACTGTACCTTTTATAAATTCAAAAAACCAATGTTTTTCTGCTTTTTTAAATGAGGACTTTACTTAAATCCATACAGGATATTAAATATACATCTACTAAATCCAGTCGCTGGATCATCTTTTTCTCTAAACCAACAGAGACATAAAAATATAAAAGGAGAACTTTTTTTCTTTGCTGTTTCTTAATTTGTGATAAAAGCAGAGCCTTACACCAGGCTCAGTATGCTTTACTTTTGGAAGAGCAGCATCATGTAAATTATCTCGAGATTGTGTCATAGAAGCAAAGTAAGGATTGATTATTGATTACTCACACAAGTGAATTCAGTAAAATGTCAGTTGAATAAAAGCTTAGTGCTTACCCCCCTCGGTATTATAGTTATCAAACCCTAATTACTTGAGCTGTGAAGAAAGTAGATGTTATACCCAATGTAGGTTGGTAATTTTGAAGGAGAAATGGCTGCAAGCTAAATGACTGTGGCAAATAGCTATGGAAATATTTGGCTGAATTTCCATGCTTAACTCCTTCATGTTTTGTGATTTTTATCTCGCCTAATCTTAGCTGCATAATTAACATCTAGGTGGTCTCGGTCAGTGATAGGACAGGACAAGGCTAATACCTCCACAGAATCATTCCTACCCATTTGTCTTAGAGGGATGAATTGCTGCCTGGACATGCATCTCTTCCCTGCTTAAGACAAGCTTAAGTGAGTAGCTTAGATGAGGTGCTTAAAACTGGTGAGGTGAACCCCATCTATTAAAGTTGTTGACAGATACTGGATTGGAGCTGTGGTGTTACAGCTGGATGCAGTGCAGAAAACCATTTTCATAAAGCAAATGGCTAGAAGCTGTAGCTGCTTACAAGCATTGAAAGTGTATGCAATTTTCCCCCACCATACAATAGTTCTTTTAAGTTGAAAATTAGAGGAAAATTGGCTTTTAAAGAAAATATTAAAAAATATCTTTACAGTGTGAAGTGGTCTTGTAAAAAAAAAAAAAAAAAAAAAAAACAAAAAAAACGGAAAAGAAAAAAAGCTGACATAAGCTGCTGACTGATAAGAAATGCCTGGTTTTCTGTTCTGAAGGCATTAGCAAACTGTTTGTCTAGGTGCATCTTTACAGCAAATCTAACACAAATAGCTGTGTGTTCAGCTCTACTGGAGTAGTAGAGCATAAACAATACACTTGTTCCTCTCAAAGAAGGCATTCTTTAGAGGTCATGGTTCAGGTCATTGATGGAGGAAAAAGAAAAGAAGTTTGCTTTGTTAGTCTTCTCTCAGTTGCTAATTGGGGCATTATGGGTTCAGTGCTTAGTAGTTCCCGACACTAAAAGTATGAATATTTGCTTCAAGAAAATCATTAACAGGTTTGATAAGCCTAATTTATGGTCTAGTATGCCTTTTCAGGAGGCTGTACAGTGCAGTGAGACCCCAAGCTTGTATTTAAAAAAAAAAAAAAAGACAGGTTTTGATGCACTAAAAAAAAGCTACAAATTTACAGGCCAATACACCCACACCCCAAGAGCAGGTAGAATGAGCCCTGACTGCCCAGATTCCGTACCTGTGAACGGTGCTATAGTAACGAGAGCTTCCCGCGGGTCATCTTGCCTGTTAGTGGAGGAGGGTGGGCAGAGGCTCCCTTGTGTTTCTCTCAGCAGCCCTTCTGTTTGCCTTACCAAGAGGAAAAATGTTCAGTCAAGCCAGTTGCAGGCTGAATGACAGAGCGGGTATGCCTGTGCTGCTGTTCTGAGCTGCCAGGACTCTCGTGCTCCCATGTGGGGGAGGGGGTGTTGGGATAGTCCTGAGAAATTCTGCAAGCTGCGGAGGTTTTCAGTTTAAACTCCATTTTGAGCTCGTCTGTCCTCCCAGTCCAGATTTTCAGGCATTTCAGAGGTTGCAAAGTCTTCCATGACTTGAATGAGTTAAAAGGACTGAGAAGAATATTTCATTTTTGGGAAACTTACTGAGCATGGAAATGCTGAAATTTGTTAAAAATTATTACCTTCACTAATAAGAATGCAGTTTGTGAGCTATTTTCAAATGTTTTAATATAGATGGACTATGAAGTACATGCCTTGTTTAATTTTTTCCAGCGTGTGGCTCGTTCCCAGGAAGAACTCCGAGATAAAGTTTTCCAGCCAGAGAGGAATCGCTTGGAAGTTGTTATCCGGAAGGATGTAGAGTACATCGATCGGAAGTCGGACAGCGATCAGTGGATGAATTCATCTGTGGATTCAAGCACATCTAGTCAAGAACACCTGAACCATTCATGCAAACCAGTCTCACCTGGTTCTTGTTTAACTAAAAGTGGACCTGGCCGTTGGAAAACTCCAGCTACTAGCCAGCCAACTCCAGTGGCAATTTCTCAGCCCATCAGAACAGATCTTCCTCCTCCACCACCACCTCCTCCAGTGCATTATGCAGCTGAATTTGATGAACTGCAAATGGATTTGCCTTTGCCTCCCCCTCCTCCTCCAAATCAAATAGGAGCACAAGCATCTTCCCAGGTAGCTGCTGCTGAGCGTAAAAAAAGGGAAGAGCATCAGCGATGGTATGAAAAAGAAAAGGCACGTTTGGAAGAAGAAAGGGAAAGGAAACGTCGTGAGCAGGAGAGAAAGCTGGGTCAAATGCGTTCTCAGCCACTAATTCCTGCTCAGCCTGTGGTTCCCCCTGTCTCCCTTCAACAAGTGAAATCAGAAAAACCCTCAACTTTGCAGAGATCTCAAGAAACAGTCATTCGAGAGTTGCAGCCCCAACAGCAACCTCGGACTATTGAGCGGAGAGATCTACAGTACATTACTATCAGCAAGGAAGAACTGTCCTCTAGTGATAGCCTCTCTCCAGATCCCTGGAAGCGGGATGCTAAGGAAAAACTGGAGAAGCAGCAACAGATGCACATTGTGGACATGCTGAGTAAAGAGATTCAGGAACTTCAGAACAAGCCTGATCGTACAGCAGAAGAAAATGACCGACTTCGCAAACTCATGCTTGAGTGGCAATTCCAAAAGCGACTTCAAGAATCAAAGCAAAAGGATGAAGATGATGATGAAGAGGAGGATGATGATGTTGACACTATGCTCATCATGCAGCGACTGGAGGCGGAAAGAAGAGCAAGGGTAAAAGGGGATAATCCTTTCTAGACAGAAGTATTGTAAAATATTTATCTTGGTGGGTTCTTTGGCTTTGCCCAAGTATTTTGATGTTTGTAGTAAAGAAGGATGAAGCTTTCTGAAATACCTTGAATTTTAGAATTGCTGACTCGCAGTGAGCTTCACCAGTTAAGTGATGTTTTATGAAAGTATCATAACTACCTGTTACAGAATCCAAGTTAGCAGTTGAGTTTTCTGATTGTGAAGAAAGAAATTCCCTTTGGATAAAGTGATTTTGCCATGTACCAGGAGTAGGATTAGAAGGTTAAATATGGCAGGAGTTTACTGACAGGAAGGTAAGCAAAAACATTTGAAGTTATGAAAAGCTCTAGGATAATCAGGAACAAAAATAGTGTGATTTGTTTCTTCCCCAGCCCCCCTACTCCTCAAATATATTTACCTCTTAAGGGTTCTTATGTATAGTCTTGGACCTGAACACAGCCACTGAACAGAGAACATGCTGTTTTCAGGGAACAGTGAACTCAACTGAGATCCCACCTTGCTGGTCTGCTCCAAGTAGGCTGGACTATAAGGCAGCTGCTACCTCTGCCTTTACTGCCACCTCAGTAGGGACCCCAGCAGTGCTGGGAGGAAGCATTAGGTTGAGCCGTGTGGTTTTGAGTGTTGTAACAACCACAACACCCTGCCTAGGGCTCCAGCTCACACATACCTGGATTTTGCGTGGTATCTGGTTTAATCAGTATCAGACAAGGTTTGCTTACCTTAGCTTCAGTACTGAGAAAAAGTATGTCCTAAGATAGTACAGCTGAATAGTATGATGAAGCTTTTATCACTCTGCTGGTGGCTGGCTCTCAGAATCTGTTAAATCTATTGTTACTGAGAAACAATTTCTATAGCAATATTTGTTTTCCTTCTCTGAATAACAGCACGGATACCGAAGTTCCATCCTAATAGCTATGCTTTGACAGGCTTAAAAACTAGGTCTTGGAAGATGCTGAGTATCTTCTGTTTGTTTGTCTTGAAAAGTTTACTTAATTCTGTGATAAGCAATTTTTAATTCTGGATAAATGCTTGGACGTGCTTATTTTGACATTCAGAAACAGCTATCGGCTTGAGCAATATTTGAGTTTGAGGATTGTTTGGGTGGCTTGATCTCCTGAATTTATTCTTCTCATTTTTGCTGCAGTCTGCATTGCTTTCCTTTTTTCTTGTGGCTAACTTTCTATTACTGTGTAAAACAATAGATGCCTCAAACTTGGAAACTTAAGAAAGGAAAAGCTAAATATAATCTTTGGCAAACAGTTTGCATTAAAGCCTAGCATCTCTAACATGTAATTTGCAGCACATAGGCAGTTACCTATGGGCATAAAAAAAATCCATGTAAAACTGATATTTTAGAAAACAGTGTCTTTAAAATGTTACTATAGCAAGGCTAAAGGAGCCATGCATCATTAATAGAAAGCCAGTTGTATTGCATAACTTTGTATAAGTCTCCTCTGCAACTGCTGGATTTAAAATACTATTTGTGCATAAAGTTCTTCAGCATTTTGGAACATTTTGAAACTAAAAAGTAACAGTTGTCTTGAACTGAAGTAATGTTTTCATTTTGGTTACCTTTCACTGTCTATACTATGACAGATGCAATAAAAAAACATCTCTGGTGAATTACTGAGCTTTTGAATGAGTCAGACAGATACTGATAAAAAATTTTTTGATTATTTGATTGTTTTCATTTCTGTATTTCAGGATTATGTCAGTTCAGTTCCTCATTCTAAAGCAGCTGACTTAACAAATAAAAGAAAATGCTTTTGAAATAGAAGAAGTCTAACCTATCTTTATTTTCACTGTGCATCTTTCTTTTTTTCCCCTTTCTTACTACCTGCAGCAGACTGCTGTGCCAGCAATCTCTGTTCTAGATTTGGTATGTTTGTTTCTTTCTCTTCAATATCTTTCCCATTTCAATTCCTGGTATTATTAATAACCACTGTATATGCTTTGGATGATGATTTGGCATCTTTGGGTGTTCAAAAATCATTGTGATACCATAAGCAGTAAGTTAACTGTAAGCATGCATCTGAATGTTTCCAGATGTGGTGACTCCTTTCCCTGTGTTTCCTTCCTTTTAGATGTTGTGTTCTGCTTGCAAGGCTTGATTTGTTTGTTGTATCAATGGTCTAATATGAAACTGTGTATTTGATGTTTTGTGCAATCGTGTTTATAAAATCTTACTAATAATGAGCAGGCCGTGAGGTAAGAGTTCCTCCTTTCCCTTCCCCACACCTGCAGATTTTAGAAGAGCTCTAACAACCTCATTCCTTTCCATTTTGAAATTATTTGTCCTGAGAACCTAGTAAGACAGCACATGCTAGAATCCTGTTGTTTATAGGCATTACAGTTTTTCCATGAAAGTAAAAATAGGTTGTAAACTCAGAAATTACTTCCAAACTAATATTTCCAAGTAGGTCACATAAACATGCAATTATTAAGTTACCTTATAATTTAACTTTCAATTGGTCAGTACTGTTCTCTTACATAGAAAACATGACAGGCTTTCAAACTGGAGCAGTAATTGCTATGACTCCAGCCAGTTCTGTATTTTATTGCTGTTGTTGGAAATGGATACATGGAAAAGGAGTTCTGTAGTCTTCTAGAGAAGAAATACATCCCCTTCAAAGTGTAATTCTATATAATTAGTATACTGACTTGAAAAAAAATAATGCTTGCAAGTCCTTTCTCATTTGTGCTGCTGGAAAAAAAAACTGTAAACATGTCTATTCAAAATACAGATTTGAATATTTGGCACTACTTTATTTAAAAAAAAAAAATCACCTTTTACAATGCGTACTTCCAATAACTTAGTAAGTCTGTCTAAAGTGTTTGGCTTTGTATCTGTGCGGTGCATGAGCGTTAAGCAGTTGACAGCAGTGAAACAGATGAAGCATGTCAGCTTTCTGGATTAACAGACAAGCAAGGAGTCATGGATTTCTCAGACTTAGTATCTATTGGTATTTTTTCTTATTACTGTGCCTGTATATTTTTTGCCTAAGCTTTGGTCCTCAGAGCTGCAACTGGACAGATAACGTACTTTGCCAAGCAGGCTGTAAATTTGTGGTTTTCTGTGACAAGAGGTTCTGAAGGCAGACAGAATCATCAGCTTTAGAAATGGAGGGGACAAATTCATAGTCTTCACACCAGTCAGTGGCTACTCAGGATTATACAAGGCTATACCATCTGACATCTCTGGTACTATGCTGAATGCTGAGGAAATAGTAAAAGAAATGGCCAGGCTCATGTGCAACTCTTCTTGCCATGGGCAAAGATACTGTGCTAGATGGATCCATGGCCTGAATCAATTGAGGATTTATTACATTCATAAATTTAACTTTAAAAAACAAAAGGAAGCTAATTCTGAAATAGATAATTTGGGATGCTATACCCAGCAAATAACCTCTTCTTCCTAATTTCATAATTTTCATACTGTTCACATGACTTTCTGAGCATAGTTGCATCTATCCTTGTGTATGTGTCATTCATGTGCACAACTAATTCTTTGTTTCTAGGAAAAAAAAAAATTTTGAATGCTCAGTGCTTTTTAGGTATGTCTAATGTGAGCATTGGTTGATAGCTCTTCTGCTAATTACAAGGCTGATGAAAGGTGATGGTTAGTTAATGCATGAATTATCAACTTGGCTAGTGTTTGTCTTTTGAAATTCTCCAGACCACTAAGAGATCTGACCAAGCTTTAGCTGTCATAAATAAATAAGTATAAATGTAAAGTTATTCCAGAACATGTTTTTAAATGTTCTAAGCAGTGCTTGGAGAAATGAATTTTGTCTGGAACCTGAGACTTACTGGATGCCTGCCAGTCTTATGAATTTCTTAACATTTCTGATGTGGTTCAGCCCATTGACCCAATAGCTCAGATGAAAGGTGGCCTTTTTTGCCCTGCTAGGTGGGAATAGTGCTGCAAGTGTACGTTGGCAGCAGGGAGACAGAGTTGTGCAGCTAAGCAAACTGTGGGCAGCTTGCAGCAGAGCGGGGGGAAGAATTAGTGCTTCGTGCATAGCTGCTTCTCTCAGTTACATCTGGGAGTCTTCTCCATCACTCTGGCTGTATAGATCAGTTGTTTCTACCTGTTGCAATATAAACACCTGCTGCTTTGGAGAAACCCTCAACGTACAGTAAATCACCTGAAAACATGACTCTTAAACTAGAGAAAAATAAATTGGGCTAGATTCCCACATTCAATACTTCTCTAATAGCTCTCTCACTAGAAATGGGACGTGAGGCTAATTTTCCTTAGCATCCTGAAAATCGGGGATGAAGTTTGAGTTGGGCATTGTTGTGTGCCATTACAAACACAAATTCCTGGGAGCACTCTGGAGTGCATCACCATCCCACTGCTCCCTCCCTTGGTCTGGGATGCTCCACAGTAGAAATCAGTTACTAATCTTAAAGAAATGAGGTATCACTGTCTTAGAAGTTGCTATATTCCCACTTGTGCCTTACATATAATTATTGCCCTTTTTATTAGGTATTATGTTTAGAATAGCCTCTGACCTGGATACAGTTGTCTTCACAATTATTATAGCTCCAGTGTTGACAGCAGATCCCAGGTGGGAACCCTGCCAAGTTTTCCCTTCTTTCATTCATTAATGTCACGAGAAAATAAAACAAAAACAGCCCTACTTCCCCTTTAATTTAGTTTGAAATAACTTCGGAATACTTGCTACTAAGCACAAAAGCATCCGTGGCGTGACCTAGGATCAGTAACTGCCACATTCAGAGTTTTGCTGTAAATGCAACTGGGACAGAGTCAAGGAGTTTTCCCTGTATTTTTAACTTTGCAGTTTTAGCCTGTTTGTTTGTTTGTTTTAGTTTTGGAGTTGGGTTTTTTTTAGGGTTTGTTGGGGGGGGGGGGGGGTGGGTGTGTTGGGTTTTTTTTTTTGTGGTTGTTTTTTGTTTTGTTTTGGTCCTGATGACTTAATAGGGGTTGAGTTTTAC
>JANHGN010015435.1:0-35020 GCA_024605025.1 Megaceryle maxima | reverse complement strand
TGGTGGTGGGTTGGTTGTTTTGGTTTTTTTTTTTTTGGTTGTTTTTTTTTTTGTTTTGTTTGGTGGGGGTGGTGGTGTGTGTTGTTTTGCTTTTTTTTTTTTTGGTAAGAGGAAATTAATACTTTTCTATAAACTCTTTTGAATTACTAGCTGTCTTTTCTTTTGACAGCAATATTATCTCCTTTGCTAAAATAATGTCTTTTTAATAACCAAGACAAGAAGAGGTCTTAATCTAAGCAGGGAGTTGGTTAACTACTTTATTCCCTGCTCTATTGTATATACTGGTCTTGTTCTCTATGTTGTTTTCAGTTAGGTATTATGAAAGTTTTAGCCCTAAATAAGGTAGAATCCTGTATTACATATTTGCCAATTGTCGCCTAAATTAAATTAATTTTCTTCTTCAGCTTTCACGGTCAAAAATGTTTTTTAACACTTAAAATGAGAGGTGTTTCCGCTGCTATTAGTCTGTTTAGCTGCTTGAAGATGTAGAGGGCAAATGCTTTCAAAAGTACCTGTTGTACAAGGTCATAAGATACCCGTAACATAAGTACTATGTTTACAGTGGGGGGAAATAATTACCAGAGAATTAGTCCAAAGAGAAGTTTGTTTTTAGAATTGATTGGAAAATTGATTAGAAAACCTAATCTGCTTTAAAGCACATTTCCTGTTAATTAATTGGAGGGGGAAGAGATACCTACATGAAGGTTGTCCTCACGAAGTCTGTTAAAACTAAATTACTGTATCATTATTGCTTTGTTTCTTAAGGGCCTTTCTCTGTAAATGAAGCTGCAGTGTAAAATCAAATCCAGGAGTAGAGGAATAACAAGATCCAATGATTTACTGATTTATACCAATCAGTATAAAAGGTCTTGAGTGGGAGCAGAGAGAGGAAATCACTTTAGAACATACGCTGCAGTAAGAAATAACACAGCATGTATTCCAGATAATTTCTACTTGTGAATATTACTGTGCCAGTGAATATTCCTATCCACTGAGGGCTTACATACTGTTAGCTTTAGAGAATCATGCAAAGTTTGGATTGTTGGTCAGCTTTCTCATCTGTGCACTGTTTATCATAAGCATATATAAAATAGTATTGTCTGTTAGACATCAGTTGTTCATGTGAGCTGTTTAATCTCAGTAGTCAAAGATTTCTTTGCCTCACCCTCTGCTTTTTCCAAAACACATCTGTTGCAGATACAGCGGGAGATTTTACTTATCTCCTGAGACTATTTGCAGACTTGCTGAATGAGCCTGTTACTTTAAATGGATTGACCCTTTGACTAATGAGTCATGATTTTCCGGTACTTAAATACTAATCCAAAATGAAAAACCCATTGGCTGCTGGAGCTGTGGACTCTTCGTTCCAAGTATTTAATTTCACTTTACTGTACCTATGAGACTAGGGTTGCTGAAGCTGTTTGGAATGTGATTCACCTCAGCATTCTGCTATAGATGACTGTTAAAAATGTCTCCCTGTGTGTTTTGTGCTTTTATGTATGTAGTCACATGCATTTTTTTTTTTTTTTAATTAGAATTATTAAGTGTAACAAAGCATACTCTTACCAGCTGGAAATTACCCTGATTTATCTGTGGTATAGCATTTTCTGAGTTGAGTTATTTTTAGATACAAATACTTGGGTTAACTTTTTTTTTTTTTTGTCCTATCTTACCCACTAGTGGCAAATTAAAGATGTGTCTCTGTTAGTTACAGGATGAAGAACGCAGACGGCAGCAACAACTGGAAGAAATGCGCAAACGAGAAGCAGAAGACAGGGCCAGGCAGGAAGAAGAGCGCCGACAGCAAGAGGAGGAGCGGACCAGAAGAGAGGCTGAAGAAAAGGTTGTGGTCTTCTGAGTGCTTCAGGGGTTCTTACAGGCCTCTCTCCTCCTCAGCCTGGCCAGTAATAGCTCAGTGTTGGGTCAGCAGAGGTTAAATGCACTAGCCCTAGTGATAAGGGTCATGGCCCAAGGCTTCAGTTTATCCAGTATAAAACAAAAAGTAATTAAATAAAAAGCCCATTTGCGGTGGCCAGAGTTGACTGCTATGGCAAAAATAATACTGTAGGCTTACCAGCTGAAGCTTTCTAGCAGTGTCAAGGACTTGCCTTCAGAGCCTTTTCTGACAGTCATGGCAGAAATTAATGGTTTCCTTCAGCCACCCAACACAACTTGCCCACCTTCTTAACTAGAATAGCTGAGTTAGTGCTGTTGGGATTTGCTGTGTCTCAGCAACTGCAAACTGGAAGACAAAGCACCTCATTTAGCATGTTTAAGACCCTCTTCTTCCTAGAAAAAGAACAGTTACTTTTGTTGACTGAAGACTTGTGTTAGTGACAGTCACCTCTTTCTTCAAGAGGGCTAACTTTTAATGGTGAGAAATTTGATTGAGCAAAGGTATTTTAAAAAACCCACAACTTGGATATATTCACTGTGTTAATTTGTTTCATTAGATTGTTTTCAAGCTTTGTTACACTGTTTTCCATAAGCAGTACTGGTTGATGAGTTGAAGGATAAGCTGGGGGTGATAGGTGAGGAGTGAGGAAAGTGTATCTGGGCTAAGGGAAGGATTTAAAAATATACTATAGGAAGTTGCAATAAAAAAAAAAGGGGGGGAGGCAAACAAAAATCAAACCCCAAGACTTTCTTAATTTCTCTTACTGGTGTGGCCAAATTGCATTTGGATCACACACTTGAAAGGGTTTTCACTGAAAGGTCTTGATTGAGACAGTCATGTATCTACCAACTCAGAACTCGGTGCCATCTGACCACTACAATGGATTTAGAGAATATTTACAAGGAGATGAGTTTCCTATTTTTGCTTTAGATGAACAAGATCAGATTTAGTTTTTATTTATTTTATTAATTTATTTTAGGACAACTGACTCAGTGTTGAGCAGATAAAGGGGATTATTTTCAAACACATGAATTAAAAACAGAAAGGATGGTTGTTTAAGATGTCATATATTCCCAGCAGAAGTTATACTATGCTTAGACAAAAGTTTTTTTTTTGTAATGTACAGTTTCAAAATGCACATTTTCATTCATTATCAAGCAAACTACCAAACAGACCCTGTATTTTAATTTGCAATGTAGTTTAGACAAGAGCTGAACAGAATTAAATGCTACTTCATTCAAATGCAGTAAAAATCTTTTAAATTAGAAAAATATGTAGAAGATATTTCGTGGCCTTTGAAATGGTCAGTAGCTTCATATAAATATCATTAGCATGTTGGGTTTTTCTTTTGCTTGTTCTTATAAATGTTTTTTTAAAAACAGTTGTTTGTGTGTTTTGGAGAAGTTTTTTGTAATTTGATTTCTTTGTGAAAGTAGCTTTCCTGGTACACTAGAAGCTTTGTTAGGAGTCATCTGTTCCAAGGCTCTGTTGATTAATTTACACTGGATTTGCATGCAGCAAAATTACACAGTTCCTTTTTTAAGATGGTAGTTAAGTTTTAGTTAATTTCCTCTCCTGCAGATTCTTTACAGCTTTAGTAAATCTACCCCTTGTTGTCTGTAGTTACCTTTTGAATAATAAATGCTGGAATTGCCCTTAGTTCACACAGGCAGTTGCCTTAGTTACCACAGGCGGTGGTAAATCTGGAAATAATAGCAATGCTGTGCTATAGGGTGACTGCCACTTGTTTTCATAGTAGTAAATATTCTTTGTATGAGTCCATATAGATGTCCTGCTTATTGCTTGAAAAGTTGACAAAAAAAGACGGTTGTAGCTTGGTGACAGAAAACTTAAATCTCTCTCACGTAGAAATGTCTGTCTTTCTGACCACTGTGTTTCTGTTTCCTCTGGACTTACAGAGGCGGCAGGAAGAGGAGTATTACAGTCGCTTAGAGGCTGAAAGGCGCAGGCAGCATGATGAAGCAGAACGAAGATTACTGGAACCTGATGAGCCTGGTCTGTACAGACCTCCGCTTCCACGGGAATATGAACTCCCATCCCCAACCCCTTCATCTAACGCTCCTCCTCCCCCACCTCAGCGAAACACCTCTTACCTCAAAACACAGGTCCTCTCCCCTGACACGATTTATACTGCCAAGTTTGTTGCATACAATGATGATGATGAGGAGGAGGAGGATTCCAATCTAGCAGGTCAGGATAAGTACTCCAGCACAAGAAAATCTTATGGTGACTTTCCTCCTGCCACCCTTAAGCCACAGCAGCCCTCCCGCCAGCCTCGCCCAGTTTCAGATGGCCTGTTTCTTTCCAACTCATTCCAGTCATCTTCAGTCAATGCCAACAGTACTGCTGCCAAAAAAAGCCAGCCCCCACCCCCACCAAACAAACTGGGTTTCAGCCATGCCAGCAGCAATAAAGGTAGACACCATGAAATCAATCATCTCTACAGAACTATCCTCATGTTTTCAACTCTGGTGCTGTAGATTGGATCACTTTCTTTGTGATTTGCTATTTTCCCACTTAATCACTATTTTCACTATGGTGATCTAACTTAAATCCTGATATTAATATGAATCTTCCAAATTTTAATCGTTTTGATCTCTCAAATTTCCTTGTTCCTTACCCATACTCTTCAGAAACAGAAATTCTTTCACACAATGAATCAGAAATTATTCTAACTGCTACTCAAACAATTCAAAGTACTGTTGGTTTTGGCTTTCACTCTGTATCTTTCAGTGATTTGTTTCGTATGACTGACCACTGGTTACTCAGGGCATCTGGAAGTGCACCTTTCTTGAACACAGGGACCCTTCAAGGGGGTTCAAGGACAGAGCTTATCTTCTGCTTTCATTATTGGTACCAGGGTTCTCTCTTTTAATAGTGTGTGCAAATGGCTTTAAAAATGACCTTGGTAGGCATAGTTCTTAAATATACAAGCACCACAAGACAAATAGGACGTGCAGTCAGTTTCATGTATTGGCCACTGCTCCTGCACTTCTGGTTTGTATAGTGCAGTTTCCTTGCAGGAGGAGACAAAAGTCTAAATTTCGTCTTAGTGCTTTTAGCCTTACTCCTTCCCTCCCCTTCAACAGCCCCTTATTTTTTGTCTCGTCATCTTATTTCTAACTCCAAGGGGACAACCATAATGGAGTTTAATTTCAAGTAGCTAGTGCCATATTTTATCTGCAGAGTACTAGTTTATCTGTACTTAAGAATTAAAAGCTAATTCAGTCCAAAGTTCCATACTAAATATTTTTTAAACTGCTGTCTGTGTAGATGTCACTCTAATAAATTTGCAGTTTATTCATAAAATATTTTTGTCTTTAGATAGCAGCATCTGCCAATGCTTCCCCTACGTTTGCTTCCTCCTTCTGTATTCTTCTGCAGGGAATGGTGGCCATGACTGTCTCACAGTCATTCTATTTGTGCTGGAAGTCAACAAGTGCCTAACAACCAACTCCAGCCAATCAAATCATCCTCCTATAATGCAAATGGTAGTAGCAAGGGAAAGTAAGTGTTAATGCTGGCTTCTAGCCAAATGGCTGATTGTTTACTGGATAAGAGTCTCAAAGACAAATCTGGAAGCCTACAACACGGTAATACTGCTGATCGCCTTTTTGGCCACCTAGCAAACTATAAAAATCACTTTCTTTGATGAGAGGTGTGGTGTGCCATGGTCATAGGGAGTGTACAAGCCTCAGAATAGGTTCTTTCTATCAGAAGCACTTCTAATTCAGCTGCAGTAGTGCATGAATCTGATGTAAGGTATGTATGAGGCCACACAGGGACATGATAGTCTGAGCTTCCCGCTTGTGTCATCTTCAATTAAGGCTCAAGTCCTTGTTTTCCAGCAAGGCATCCTTTCCTTTACAGGGCAATTTAGCTTCTGCTACAGTTGGACTGCTGCCAGTGCTGAAGAGGAGCTCTGCACAATGTTGCATAGTTTATATATTGCTGAAGGGACAGCAGTTTTAGCTCCGTTGTAATTATTGGCCAACTGATAAGAGTTGATGCTTAGCAGTTTCTCTGCTTGGGGTTACCCAACCTGCATAAAAAAATATCCACACTGATAATAATTTAAAGGGACACACACACACAAAAAAAAACAACAAAAAAACCCCCAACAAACAAGCAACACCCTGTTTATTTACCTTGGTGTTGCCTGCTGTGGGATCTCATGATGTAGTAGTCCCTATGGATCCTGCAAGTCCATCTGTCACTCCTGTCTGGCTCTGTCATAGGTTCCAAATCTTAAAGGCATGTAAGGGAAGGTTTTAGCTTTTCCATGTGTTGTCATCAGACTGGAGTGTAAGTAGACACACTGCACGTCTACCTGCCATGTGCTACCATTTCAATGCAAATAATTCTGTTACACTGACCTACTGTGGTTCTGTACTAGAAAGACTAGCTTTTGAGCACCTTACTTCACACAGAATTAATGAGTTAAGATAAAAGACAGACAGGAAATGTGTGCAGAAGTTTAAAGACTATGACTATCCGTTATCAGCTTGCTCTGAGGAGTATTCTGAAATGGCATGAAACTTTTGTACTGTACATCTGTACTGAGCTTTTGTTCTTTGAAAGGACTTTATTTTTATAGAAATTCTTCTTAACTGACTATAAGTTGTAAAACTTGCCTTCCATCACAACACATAGGCTTCCAAAGGCCCTTGTTTCCTTCCTTACTTAGCACTTTGAAGGCTGTACATATAATGAATTAAATAACTCTAGAACCACCAGTCACTAGTTGTCACCACCGCTCTTCCTTCCTTCCATCATCCACAACCCAGAATGCCATTTCATATGTAATTGCATTTCCCAATCCTCCTTTCACTTAATTTTAATGGAAAAATGAATCTCAGGAAAGTGAAATATTCTGTGATATTTTTTGCGTATGCGTGTGGTTTGTTTGGTTTGTTTTGCTTTTTTACCCTGGAAAACCATCTGAAGGACAATCTACAAAGATTTGGTTAGGGTTTTGGTAACAATTAAAGAACATTGTCGTATGATGCTTCACCTTTAATAACCTAATTCATAAACCATACAACTAATTCTGAATACTCTTATTTCATAATTTTTAAAATAGCCATGAGAACAGGTTAACTTCACCTGATTGCTCAAGCTTCTATGAAGACTGCCTGCGTAACGTACAAAGCCGTTTGCACAAAATGCAGAATTCACTGTGCAGTTTACCATCTCCCATCTTGCTGACTCTTACATTGCTGTCCTTTACAGCTCTTTTCTGTTCTGAATGTTAACTCTAGTAAACCATGCTTCTGCAAATTTTGCTCTCGTACCTTCTTCCACTGGATCTCTTAAGACCATTGGGTCTGTCAACTAACCAAAGAAAAAAGCCAACACCCAAATCAAAACTACTGTTCTAGAGTGGGTGCAAGTGTGAACCACACAGCATGTGGATGCCTCCTTTTCAAAGTAAGGATGGAAATACTTCCATGGATGTAAGACTTGCATCTGAAAGGAAAAAAAGGCTTCATGTGCCTGGCATACCTACTATGATTTGGTCTGCTACAATTTTTGGGGGAAAAAATTTAGTCTACAACACGTGTGCTAAATTTGCTTGTATGTTCCAGCTGCATATGTGTCTCTTATTGAATATGTGAGGAGTTCCATATACCAGTGGAAGAAGCAAACATTTCCTTCTGTACCAAAGAAGGTTCACAAGACATAACACATACAATATTGAGACCAGAATTGTCTGAAGACAAATATAAGTGCTGTGCTGACACTTATTTTTACTCTTTTTCCTGACAGTTAGCAAGAGAATATGGTCTTAATATAGATTAAATGATTGAACTTTCTGATTGGAAAGAGAAGGTTTTGTCTTGTGGCCTTTAGAAAGTATTAATATAATGTGTAAAACCTGTGCATTATATCAACTTAAACGAAAGGTGCAGTGCTGCAAGATATTTGCTTGAAGTTTAATGGCAGGGAGGAAGGGGGGAGTTTTCTGAGTGATATGGTTTACTTAATCATAATAAACAATGAAAAAAATTCTGATTCTGCTTAATTGCAAAGGTGGTATGCACTAATCTTAGCTTACTTTTAGCTTCACAGAGAGCAGCTGCAGCTAACTTATTTCCTGTGAAGCTTGTTACAGGATAATGAAGTGTGTTGCTCTTTCCATCAATCTCCTTGAACAACTTCTAATGTCTGTTTTACAGTAAGCTATAATAAGATAAAGACTGTGATTTGATACATGCTAAACAAAGTGTGTTCTGACTCAAAATTAGCAATAAAAAAAATAAAAAAAAAATAACAGCTGTTTTGAAAGAGGGTGGAATTTAGTAGTACTGGTTATAAATATTCTAGAGGTCAGAACACCCTCTAAATTTGTTTTTGATTCTAGTTTGAGATTACTTCTTGAAAGAAGCACTGCACCTTTTTTAAGAAATACGATACAAAACTTTTGTGTTGTAACTGCAATCCTTCAACTTACTTTTTCTTTTGCATAAGGAATAAATTCATACACTGGATCTACAGGAGCAGCTGTTGGGGCCCATGAAGTCTATCGGGATCCAAGAGACAAAAGATCTAAAAGGTGACATGCAGGAGTCCATTGACTTTTACAGACCTGTCTTGGCTAACTTCTGCAGTATTTTCTCTTGTTGTATCTCTGGGGGCTATTCAAGAGTTCAGCAATTGCCTCAAGATTATCCTGGGTTACTATGATACAACTAAATTCTTCACAAGTCTTAAGGTGATCTGAAGTGCTACATAGCAGCAAATTTCAGTGCTACAGCTGAGTAGACCAAATTATCATTGTAAATTAATAACTTCAGCCATCTTAAGTGTGTTTATAAATGTGAACACTATCTCTCAAGTGGGGATTCTTACCAAATTTGTAATAAACATGAATAACACAGATGGTATCTTACATGAGTGGCAAGCTTTACTGTGTAGTGTAACAAATATGTGACTGAGCTTGGCTATAGAATTCTGTAGAAGCTGGTAGGCCCGTTCTGCATTATTTTAAAATGTAGTTCATGTTTTAGTGGAGTGTGCAGAGCAGAGACTTCTTGGACCTAAAATTAAAACCTTTTCTGCTTAAGGAATTTAAATATATATTACAGCTTTGTTATATGAAGGTTAATCACATATTCACATTTGGAGACAAGAGTAGAGGAAATGTGGGCCCACCGCTGAATGAAGCAGGTGCCCTGGTGACGGAAGATACGGATAAGGCGGAGTTACTGAATGCCACCTTTGCCTTGGTCTTTGAGGTTATGACCAGCCCTCGGGAGTCTCACACCTTGAAGACCACAGAGGAAGTTAGGAGAAAGGAAGGGTTTGCCTCAGCAGAAGAGAGACTGGATTAGAGATCAGTTAAACTGCACATCCACAAATCCATGGGCCCTGACGGGATGCACCTGTGAGTGCTGAGGGAGCTGGCGGAGGTCATTGCTGTGCCACTCTCCATCACCTTTGAAAAGTCCTCGAGAGCAGGAGGTGCCTGAGGACTGGAGGAAAGCCAGTGTCACTCCAATCTTTAGAAAAGGCAAGAAGGAGGACCCGGGAGACTATAGGCTGGTCAGCGTTACCTCCATCCCTGGAAAGATGATGGAACAGCTTGTTCTTGGCACCATCTCAAAACACACTGAGGAAATAAGGCTTCTCATGAGTACTTATCATAGATTCAACAAGGGGAAGTCATGCTTAACCAATCTGATAGCTTTTTATGATGGCATCACTAGATTGAGTAGTAGAGGGGAAGGCAGTGGATGCAGTCTACCTTGACTTCAGCAAAGCTTTTGAACTGTCTCACATAGCATCCTCACAGCCAAGCTTAGGAAGTGCAGATTGGGTGATTGGGCAGCAAGATGGATTGGGAACTGGATGAAGGAAAGAGCTTTGAGAGTTGTGGTCAACAGGGCAGAGTCTAGTTAGAGGGCTGTAGCTAGTGGCATCCCTCAGGGGTCAGTGCTGGGTCCAGCCTTATTCAATATTGATTACTGACCTGGATGAAGGGATAGAATGTACTCTCAGCAAGTTTTCTGATGATACAAAACTGGGAGGAGTGGCTGACATGCCAGAAGGCTGTGCTGCCATCCAGCCTGACCTAGACAGGCTGGAGAGCTGGGTGGGGAGAAATTTAATGAACTTCAATAAGGGTAAGAGTAAAGTGGGGAATAACAGCCCCATGTATCAGTACAGTTTGGGGGCTAATCTGTTGGAGGGCAGCTCTGGGAAAAAGGACCTGGGAGTCCTAGTGGACAACAGGATGACCATGAGCCAACAGTATGTGTCCTCATGGCCAAGGAGGCCCATGGCATCCTGGGATGCATTAGGAAGAGCGTGGCCAGCAGGTTGAGGGAGTTTTTCCTCCCTCTACTCTGCTGGTGAGGCCTCACCTGGAGTACTGTGTCCGGTTCTGGTCTCCTTGGTTCAAGAAGGACAAGGAACTACTGGAGAGGGTCCAGCACAGGGCCATTAAGGTGATTAAGGGCCTGGTGCACCTACTGTATGTTGAAAGGCTGAAAGAGCTGGGTCTGTTTAGGTTGGAGAAGAGGAGGCTGAGGGGAGATCTTGATCAATGCATATAAATATCTAAAGGACAGATGTCAGGAAGATGGGGCCAGGCTCTTCTCAGTGGTGTCCAGTGACAGGACTAGGGGCAATGGCTATAAACTGGAGGCTCAACATCAACATGAGGAAATACTTCTACACTGTGAGGGTAACAGAGCCCTGAACAGGCTACCTAGAGAGGTGGTGGAATATCTGTCTTTGGAGAGTTTCAAAAGCCACCTTAGTTTGTTCCTGTGTGATCTACTCTAGGCGATCCTGCTCTGGCGGGGGGTTGGACTAGATGATCTCCAGAGGTCCCTTCCAACCCCTTCCATTCTGTGATACGTATTGTTACAGCTACAACTAAGAATTATTTGAGATCTTAACTGAGACGGCCAGAAACACATAATATAAAAATTGGTTTGCTACAAGGGTAAGAGACTAAATGCAAGAGCTTTTAGGCAATGACTGCACCTGGCAGCTTTGCCAGTGTAGAATGAAATATGGAGGTGTTGCAGCTGCTACAGCTACCTCAGTACTAGGAGCTTTGTTTACCAGGACATAGACTCTTTGTATTTTAGTGCTTTTTCCTAGACACGCGTCACCATAGCGAGGCTTCCCAGTTTATTCATAACAGCAACACTGTGCTAATACAGAGCCTTAGTTTACAGCTGCGCTTCTCTTTGACAACTGGCAAGCAGTTTCATTCATGTTAATGTGCCAGAGATGATTGTGAGCCATTAATTGAAGTGATAGCACAATGTCAGGATTAAAGGTTTGTTTGGGGAGCAAAACCTTGCAGAACACAAAACGGAGGATCTATTGCTGTAGTCAGAAAAGTTACCAGTCAATACATGTCACTAAGAATTTTGTTATATTTAAAGATACTATAGATAAGAATTTTAACAAAGACTTGTTTTCTCTTTCCAGTCAAGATACAGATTTACCTGGAGCACCAGAAAACTTGACGTTCAGGGAACGCCAGCGGCTTTTTTCACAGGGTCAGGATGTATCCAATAAAGTAAAAGCCTCTAGGAAATTAATGGAACTGGAAAATGAGTTGAACACAAAATAAGATTAAAGCACCTTATCAGATGTAACTGAAGATCTCTAAATTGAGGGATTGAGATGGGGGGCACTACTAATGAACAGAAAATGAATGTTTTCTGAAAGGAGTGACTTTGATTCCTCTATATCTAAGACTGTTAATTAAGATTTAGAGATATTGCAATAGCAAGAAATCTGATTACTTTGCCAGGAGCTTGTGGTTTATACAATGAAAGCACTGTAAAATTTTAAAAATATGAAACACGTGAAGGTAACTTTTTTTTTCCTTTCTGTTTTGGGGGTTAAGTTCTTGTACACCAGACCAAGTAGCACTTGTCAAAGATAAGTTCTGTTTCCTGGTGTTTTACAGACACACTTTTGTTTTAGCTGCTGAGCAGAGAGAGTGAGAATAGCTTGAACTGCCTAAACTAAACTGTGCACTAGGTATTAGTTATTTTAGGTTGTTTGATAAGAAGCCAATATGTGGGCCACCTTAAATAAGACTTTATATGCAAGTTTGACATGCTGTATGGTGTTCATAGAATGATCAGCATATCAATACAGATCTTACCTTGCTTAGTACTGGAATAACACATGTTCTGTAGGTAGAACCTTGGAATAGAAACATTTCTAGTCCTACATATTTGTTGGGTCTAAAACAGTTGCCTAAGAACTTATCTGTACTTATGGAAAAGTCTGTATGTTGATGCATCCCCACTATATGTGCTTCAGACTTTCAAAAGCATAAAGATTAAACCTTTGGATAATTGTTTTATTAAAAACTACATAAGCAATAGATAGTAGGCTACACTAGTGGCCCTTCATCAGCTAGGACCAAAAACATGAGTAATGTGTTAAAGGCAAGGAGTAATGATTCCATTGCCAAAGTGAGCAGAACAGAGACGTGTCTTCTGAGAAAGGTAGGTTAGAAGTTATCGGGCAATTAAAATGGAACAGTATTGAAAAGTCTGCTAGTACCAGTTCAGCGATACTTTTTTTTTTTTTCTTTCTATGGAGAAGTGAACTGGCATATTGGAGAAAAAGACTGAAGCGTGAAGCAGCAAATAGAATACTGCTGACTGGGAGTGGGATGGTGTAGGTGCTCCTGAACAGACCTGGTGTGCTGGCAACAAACCCATCTCTGCTTACACTGAGCAAGCAGTGCTAGCGATCTCTTTAGTCTAGCTAGATTTACTGACATGCTGTTACTGTTGTACTGAAAATCTTCTTGGCAGTTCAAGCTATTTTTTTCACACTGTAATAGCCTTATTTAATTTTAAATTGTTAATCTTTTTCCTTCCACTGTTTCTTCAGCTATGCGTATGTGGCTGATGATGTTGGGAATAAGGACCTCATCAGAGTTTTGGGTTTTTTTTTTTTCATTGTGTGATGTTAAGACAATATATATTGTGGTTCCAAACAAATTTTCTATTTGACAAAGCCCTTTACTGGCTTTAGATGATTTTTTTTTTTTTTTTTTTTTTTTTTGTCCCTGTATCATATTGTTCTCTTATAAATATATATTTAGGGAATTGTGCACACTTCCAAATACAGAGGGGTAGACTTTCACTGCCTTAGGAAAGAAATCACTTTTAATAAGAGTTGTAAGATAAATAAATGCAAGTTAATGAAAATTGGAGTGTAAATATTTTTTACGTATTTCAGGTTTCTTATTTGAAAGTGTGCTTTTACCGTTTCACCTGTTAAATATGAAGTAGAAGATTAAACTGGTTCAAAGTGTTAATGAAGGATTTGCATGCTTGCTATGTCTGTTAATCAGGAAAAGCAAGCCTCTCCCAATTTATCTTGAGAACACTAGCAGCCTTACAGTGACACATTTTTCTTAAGGAAAAAAATACTTATGCTGTGGCTGAATTACTGTTGCTGCTAGAATCTGAAAAAGGCTTAGCAAAAAAAATACCTATAACCTTCAGTCGAGTGGATTTGGCCGCTATTGGGCATTCGGGTCAAGTGTGAATATGTGTAAAAGTGCTTTTCATATTTGTCTGTGCATTATTATGAAAAACATCAAAACTGCTGTAGTTTCCCATTTCTACTGTATTTCACTTGCAACCTATTTTTAATAAAGTTTGTATTGTATTTAACTTTGCATTAAATGTCTTTTGTACTGTTTATCTCATTCTGCATTCCTAACAGCGTTGCCATAAACCAAAGAAGCTGCTCTTAACAGATTTTTGCCTTACCTGTCCTTTTAAAATATATTTACAAGTAAAGCCGGTGTATCTCATAATGAACAGATTCAAACCTCAAATTAATTTTACATGTAGAATCAATAGAGGAGGCTGATTCTTATTGACCAGAGGATAATTTCTTGGCCTACTGTTGTTCAATATCTGTAGCAGTGACTTGAAAGAAGTGGTGATTTTTACAGCTTAACCAGCAATTTATAAAACAATGAATATTGGTGGGGTCGGCTACACAGGCCTGTCCTGTGTTTGTATCCTCCTCAAGCGCAAAGCTGTATTTCTAACAGAAGAGGAAACATAGCTGCTTTTCCAAAAGTAAATTGTATTTCAACCAGAGTCTCCATTGCTGTGCTTAAAAACTCATTTCACCTATATTTTGAACACAGACAGGATAATGTTTTATCAGATCTCTGAAAAATACCAGTTTAGTTAACCTGGAAGTTTGGAGGGATGGAGTCAAATTCAGTGTATAGTTTTGAATGAAGGTTGAGCTAAAGGACTTAGGACAGGTGATGCTCCTCTCTTATCCTTGGATTGATAAGGTTAGATGACTTGACTCTTGATGGGAGACAACAGTTAAAGCTCTGCTTGGGGAGAGCTGGGGAGGGAACCAGGCCCCACTGAATTGCTGTAGATGCCTTCTGCTGCAGCTGAACATCCACTGCAGCCAGCATAGAGTATCCCCTACATCTCTTTCCAGTTGAGTACCTTAATATCTTGGGCTGTGATGTCCATGCTCTGGAATTTTCAAACTTGCTAATGAGGACAATCTGGATTTTAGTATAAGAGAGATGTGTATAAAGGCAAGAAAAGAAGCTAAAGGAACCACAGAAAGCCTGAAAGGCTGTTTAGTAAGTTGCAAAGAAATGGCAGCCAGGACCACAAGACATGGCTGAGGGGAAATATTTTACCCATGTTTCGAGTCCGTAGCTTTTTAGTGTGAGAATAGCCTAAAGAAAAACAACTTCTTATTTTAAATATAAAATGTGTAGTCTACAAGCAAAAGGAAACAATCCATTGTCTTCTGTACGGTAGTCCCTTGGTCTAAGCAAGAGCAAAGAACTGGTACAAGCAAAAAGTAATTTATTTGATGTGACTGTAGTTGTTGCAGCTGCAAACTGTCATAGAAATGTTTATTTCCAGAGTACAGCAGTCCAGGGGTTGTGGGGGAGGAACTCTGTGATACACAACAATGGTAACACATTTTCAGTGGGGAAAACAAGTTATGAGCTGTGCCTTGTGCAGTTCAGGTCAGGCTTGCAAAGTGAACACACCAGTATGATACAGCATCTACTCTGCTCTAGGGACATGAATTATCATTAGCAGCTCTTGATATTTTAATCAGTGATGACCCTTACAGTGGTAACTGTGTGAAATCACATCTGTATGTGCAGCTAGGTCTCCTGCTCTCAGCAAAGACTTCAATTATATTAAACCTCTGTCAAATTCTGCCTTCTGCACCTACAGTGCTTTTCAACTGCTTTTATCTATAGTCTTGCTGGTAATTGTGGAAAAGGCAGGGAAATTAAGAAATTTACAAAGTCTATAGTATATGGCCTGTTTACTGAAATAATAAAAAATATACTTGATCATAACGATTGCTGTTTGTAGGTCAAGCAATACGCACACAAGCAGCAGAATAAGCAAGACGGTTCATGACTTCCTAATTCAATTAGATGATACAAAATTATAACAAAAATAGGAATAGTAAAAAACCAGCTGCACCATTTCCAATCTTAAAACATGCACAGTAACTCATGTATTTGATGATAAGAACGGGAAAACATTTGGCTGTTCCTTCTGTTTTGTCAAATGATACTGCTGTCTCCAATGGTTGCTTAGGGGCTGTGTGGCCCAAAGCCTCCCAGATTAAAAAAATCAAGAGTCGTCAGGTAAATTCCCAAAGGAGGCCAAAGTGCTCAGGGAATCTCAGCTTATTCTTAGTAACAGATGGACATTCTGAACTGATCTACAGTTACCAAAGGATGTATCTTGCTAAATACATGGAATGAGATATTTACCAGTTCACAATGCTTTCAGAGGTTCAAACAGTAGGCTGGGTGCAGTGCAGCAGTCTTGAGTTGCTGTCTGCTGAGCGTGGCAAAGGCGCGCTCTCATACGGGCAGTAGAAAATCCACGTGCGTACCACAGTGCATCTTGCCATGCTTGGCACAAGAGGGACACCGACCTTCTCACTTGGTATTTTTCCCAAGTGCTTTTCTACCTGTTTCGTTTCTTTCCCACTTGGTAATGTTGTAACAGACAACTTGGGGAAAAAAACCCAAGAGTCTTCAAAGCAGAGAATTGGTGTTTGAAAGTGTGCTGGAATGCAGCTTTGCACAGCATTTCCAGAAGATAGCTGGATTTTGTATTTGTTTCTCACGTAGATCTCTCAGACAAACTTGGTTCCCTGGCCATCAAGCAACTTCTCCTAAGCTTTGGAAAGACAAGGAAGTTCCCAAAAAGCAATTGCTGCTGTTCTGGTAAGTCACAGATGTTACTGTGATTTTTTAATTCTTTTTTTAATTTATTTTTTTCTTACACAGATGATATTCAGTACTACCCAACTTTCAGGTGTGCATAGAGAAATTACTAAATAAGAGTAGTGCAGGGATGCTCAGTTTTACATTACTAGTTCAAAGAGTGATCATAAGCTAAATCATCTTTGTTACAGCATACAGAAACCAGATTCCTAATCTAATTTATAGTGGGTAAAACCTATGGTAGGGATGAGATCAACCATTACACTTCAGAGATGATCTTTCTGAGATGAGGCTGAGGTATGTTGGAAAATAGCATTGCTCTGACTTGACTGCTGCTGCAGGCTAAGTGTTGCATATAAAAATCACAGCTCAGTGTCAAGAATTGTGAGTCACACCCCCCAAGCTACTAAAATACCCTCCCCAAAATAACTGATGTTGATAAAATCCTGTCTGCCTTACATAGTGCCAACATCTCATAACATCCTTAGTATTGCAGTACTTTGGAACTCTCAGCCTAAATTCATTTGTTAATTTTCATTTTCCCACTGATGCAGAACTAGCTGCAAGGACAAGCTGCTGAGGGGTTTTCAGTGAGTTTGTTGTGGTTTTGTTTAGTTGTTTGGTTTTTTTTAAACTGAGGCTACACTGTGCGGATGGTGCAGGAAGAAGTTGCAGTATCACAGAAGACAGTTGATAAGAGGTGCACAGAGATGTTGGTTATGATATGTGAGAGATGGGCTTTATTCGAGTTCCTCTGTGAAGGGTTGCTATTCCTTTTGTGCCAAACATGGCGAGATTCACTGCTGTGGGCCTTTGGATTTTCTACTGCCCATAGGAGAGCACATTCACCACATTCAGTAGACAGTAACTTGAGACCACTGTTTTGTGGAACTGAATTTCTCTGTAATTGTGGTGTTGGCTTCAGTTTAAAAAAAAAACCCCAACATTCTGTAGTGCAAAAATAGTGCTATTTCCCACTTCCAAGAAGCTGAGGCATGTTTGTATCTGGCATACTTTCACATTTAATAGCCAAATAGCATTCCAACTGCTTTTAAGTTAATGTTCATCTTTCAGTGCAATACAGTAGAGCACTAAGCAGTATTACTAATGTACATCACAAATTGGCCTCAGAAACCTTAGTGGGAGACGCCCCCAGCCACAGCCTGAATAAATAGCTCCTGTCTTGGGCAACCTCTTAGGATGCACACGCCAGCTGGACCTGCAGGCTTTGTCCATCTCCTAAGACTATCCCTAGACACTGGCTTTGTTCAAAGTTACTGGATATTTGAGGTTGGAAGGGACTTCTGGGTATCATCTAGCCTGGGGTCAAAGCAAGGTCAGCTAGAGTTGCCCAGCCCTGTGTCTGCTTGGGTTTTGAGTTATCTCCCAAGGACAGAGACCCCACAGCTGACCTCAGCAACCTGTGTCAAGAGTTTGAGTACCCTTTATAACATTAAAAAAAAAAAAAAAAAAAAAATTACAGGGAATTTCATGTGTCTTCATTTATGCTTATTTCCTCTCATCCTGTCAGTGCACCAGAGAGGAGTCTAGCTTTTTACGGTGTCCCATCAGGTGTTTTTACATATTGATCAGATCCCCCTCAGCCTTCTTTCTTTTCTCCAGGCTCAACGACCCACATCTCCCTCTGTACAACAGCTGTTCCTGTCCCTTAATCTTCTTGGTGGCCTTTGCAGCCTTAGCCCATAGTGCACACACAGCCAGCTGCTTGGGGGACAAATCCAATGCAGGCGCTCTGGGCTCTGCCCTCCTCCTGGCCTTGCGACGCTGGCCCCGGGAAGGACGCTCTAAGAAGAAATCTCCCTCTCGTCTCACGCCAGGCGCCCCCCTCTCCTCCCCGACCTCAGCCTCTAAGGTGGCCGAGTGAGGCTGCCGGCTGCCGGCCCCCCGCCCCCTCACCGCGAGAGGATTGGTGGGTCGCCCTGTCACTCCGGAGCGCGCCAGTCAGGGGCTCCCGCAGTCCCGCTGGCGGTTGGAGGCGGTGCTCTGGTCGCCGCAGGTGGCGCTCCCCCGGCCAATCGTAGCGCCTGTCGCTGGGAGGGGAAGAAGGCGGGTCCTGTCACCATCGCAGCCGTGAGGACGCCCCATCTGCGTCTCTCATTGGCTAATTTAAATCCTCGGGGGGGGTGCAGCGGCCGAGCGCGGTCCGGGCCGGCCCTGGCCCTGGCGCTGGAGCGGGGAGGACGATGCGGCCGCGGAGCGGCCTCGACCTGCGCTCCGTGTGGGCGCAGCGGATCAAGCAGCTGGAGCAGCGGTTGCGAGTGAGCCCCGCGCCGCGGGAGGGGAAGGGAAGGGGGAACGCAAGGGAGGTGGGACGACAGCTGGCCCGACCGGCTCTCCGGGACTGGAGGAGGGGAGGGGCGGGGCGGGGCAAAAAGCCTGCTGGGCAGGGCACGTGGAGGCGGCAGCGCCTCTCCCTCTCCCTCTCCCTCTCCCTCTCCCTCTCCCTCTCCCTCTCGAAAATGTTTTGTAAAGCAAAAACTGAGACAATTTCATATATACGCTTTTCTGTATTGCAGGGAAAGTGACAGAAAGCCTAGAAAATAAAGGAATGTTAAGAGTTTATAATAATTTTTATGTGCTTGTAGACAAATGCTGTATTGAGGAGATTTGGCCTCCTTTGATTTCAGAGTGTTAGGAAACAGGAATATAGCAATGAAAGCTATCATAGTGAGATAACATTCGTCAGACTGATACTTATTTCATTTTTACTTTTGTGGTTTGGGGGGGGTTCTTCCTTAGGCCAAAGAAGAAAGAATAGTTGTCCTGGAAACAGAAAATGCTGCTCTTCATCTAAAACTTGCAGAGGTAACTATTGTTTATCTTTCAGAAAAGAATTCTTATGAAAATAATAAAAGATGACACTGAAATTAGCCTTTTTTTTCTGGTTTTGCTCCCTTCTCCTGTTGGGGAAATATCTGAAGGGACTAACCTCAGCGTTTGTTTCTTCTTTTTTTTTTTTATTTTAATCATCAGTTGTAACAGTAAGGATAGGCTGATTAAGTAACTAGATCTTGGCATACATATAAATAATTGCTATTGTTTTAAATCTATAAAAGTGAACTGAGGCAATGACTCCAGAAGCATTAAATACGGAATATTGCTTTCTGCTTGCAGGGAAAATGTTTGTCTAAAAGACAAGGGTAGATTTTGAAAGAATACATTTTAGATATAATTAGGGTGGTGCTTTAAAAAGGACTCCTAGAGCAGAGGAAAGCCATTTCGTTATGACTAGACTTACCAGAGGTGCCCTATTGCATGTCTTCATGGCACCAGTGTTACACTGGTCTAGAAAAGGCAAGGTACTGTTGCAGAAGTCGGTCACAGAGCGTACAGCAACAACTGCGTGCCCCCATTTCCTTATACCCTCCTGCAGAAGCACACATTGTTCCTAGACCATTATTGAAACAAGAAGCAGCCTGTGATAATGTTTGGGGCCTTCAAAGGTAGGATTTGAGAGATTTAGAGAATTTTGAGTATTGATTTATAATGCCAGAGGAGAGTCAGCTGTGAGTATTAGTTGTGATACAGGCTATTGGCCAAGAGTTTCTAATCTGGGATGAAACATGAAATGGTTGGGTGACCTCAGGAAAGCTATTTGCCCTCCCTGTGGATTTGTTAACACCTATGGATAAAAGTGGGTTTAACATTTTTCAAAGCCTGACTGGAAGCAGATGGTACATCTGAAATGAGTTTTGCTAGGTATACAGAAGAGTAATTTATGCAGAAAAATGTTTCTGTTATTTAAATGTTCTGCTTTATAATATTTACAAAAAAACCTGAAGTATCTCAGCTGATTTTTTTTTTTTTTATTCTCACAAACACAAAATATAGTTATTTTCTAATCCATAAGATGCATCAGATGAAGGAAGAAATTATCTGAGTAATAGATAATGAAAGCTTATTTTCCAAATACATCACTGTTTATTGCAAAATGTGCTGGGAGATACAAGCACCTACAGACACATGAGGAGCATGGCAGTATTACCATCATCAGTCAGAAACTGTGCCAAATGATTTGTAGAAATACTTTGCAATTAACCTCGCACTGATGTTTCTATTCAGGTGGCTATTTAAATAAACTTAAAAGACTTTTGCTTCTCCTTGGTTAATATACCCCAGCCATCTGAAAAAAAATGATATCTGTGAAATAGTTTTATCCTAATTGAAGAGTCTCTGTTAAAAAGATTACTAATTTTAGTTTGATGAATTTAAGGTTGTGCACTGTTGCAGTGTATCTCCCAATACTTCACCAGCTATGCTGGTGAGAAAAGGTGCTGCCCTCACCTATCAGTCACTGACTCTTCAGATCTGCTGTTGGAGGTGCCTGAATGATTTGTTCAGTCACAGTGACCAGGGTTAACAGAGGTCTCATTCTTAACTTATAAAAGCTAATTGGATTCGTTTTGGCTGAAGTGAGTTAGGGAGATTTGGAGACAGCTTACAAGGACAGCTGTAAATTAGGATTTGCACTGTAAATGTTTGCTTATAGGTTGCACCAGTCTAATCAAAATGTCCCTTGCTTATATCCTTAAGACAAGCACAAATATCAGCACTGCTAGTGTTTTCTGCAGCCTGGTATGTTGTTATACTAGAAGCTTATTATAAGGGTTGTTACTAAACATAAGAAGTCAGATTCTTTCTCTGTAGACTTGCTTTTGCCTATTTGGAAATGTGTTTGTCTACCCATGTGCCCCTTGCTTTTGTTACAAGTCCCTGAGGTCCTGATCAGGGTCCCTGATGTCCTGTAGACATATTGGAGTGTGTTGTAGACTTATTGGAGAATGTCCAGAGGAGGGCCACCAAGATGATCAGGGGAATGGAGCATTTCTCATATCATCTGTCATTAAGACAGGCTGAGGGAGTTGGGGCTGTTCAGCCTGGAGAAGGGAAGAGAAGGCTCCAGGGGGACCTTATAGTGACCTTCCAGTACCTGCAAGAGGCCTCCATGAAGGGGAAAGGTCTATTCAAAAGGGTTTGTAATGACAGGACAAGGAGCAATTATTTTAAGTTGGGAAAGGATAGGTTTAGACTGGATATTAGAAAAAAGCTCTTTAATATGAGAGTAATAGACCACTGGAATGGGCTGCCCAGAGAGGTGGTGGAGGCCCCATCCCTGGAGTCATTCAAGGTCAGGCTTGATGAGGCTTTGAGCAACCTGCCCTAGGTAGAGATATCCCTACTTATGTAGGGAGGTTGGACCAGATGACCTTTAGAGGTCCCTTCCAGCCTAAAACATTCTATGATTCATTCTGGAGAATGCTATCAAGTAGTTGAGTTTCACTTCTGTTTATTGAAAGGTTTATAGTTGTCTTTCTTGTGCACAGGTTTGCAAGCTCTGGCCTGTGAATGACTCTGATGGATGCTAAAACCATTTCAATGGAGAAAACCACAAAACCAAAGCAGCATTTGCAATAAAGATAAACTTGATAATGGAAGTGATGAGAGGTTGACTGCAATGACAGTAGGATCAACCATTCTGCTTTTCTTCATGTTGAGAAAAATGGGGGGTCAAGGGGAACCTGTGCAGATGGTGGAAAACATATTAGGTGTTAAAAGTAGGTTATAACTAGCTTAAGCTTGCTTAACAATAAGGCTTGAGTACTGCAATTGCTTATATATGTGCTTAACTTTTCACATGTGATTAGAGATACTACTTCTAGTGAGCTACTTGTATGCATTTTTGTCAGGCATGTTTGTAAATATTTAATCTGAGCAACATGAGTCTTTAAATTCCTTGGAGTAAAAGAACACATGAACACTGTACAGAATCAGTCTCAATTTCTGGGAGCTTAAAGCCTATAACAAAAAAATGAGAGAGGTTGGTGGCGTTTTTTTTAAGTAATCTCTTCTTGTTTTATTGTTTTGTTCTTTTTTCATGTAAGAACTTTTTTAATTAGTGCTACAGAGTTGTGATAGTTCTGCAGACCCTCTGGTTGCATTTGTAAATAGAAGATGCGTGCTTTGTGAAGGGGAAAAAAAACCATGTGAAAAGGTTGGTTTAGATAAGTGAAGTACTTTTCATGGAAAATATAATTAACCTTTATTTTAACAGCTCCAGGACAACGTATTGTTGTTTTTCAAGATGTCATCTGTAGTTAAACTGCAATGAAATGTTTACTTTTTACCTACCAGTATCAGATGATTAGAATGAAAGTCAGCCCATCATATGAGTAGATTTAACTCTTTCTTCTTGTACTCTTCTGTGCTTTGTTAATTTAAATAACAGGGAACTGCAATCACATAATTTATGACTTGAATAAAGTAGCAAATAAGTCTGAACTAGAGACAATTACATTCCAAAAATAAATAAATAGGCTATTATTACTGGTTTTGGAATGACAGATGTCAACAAGTGTCAGGGGAAAGTAGGTGAAGCAGTTGCAGCTCATTTAAGCACCAGGACTGTCAGTAAATGATGAAACTATAGTTTTTAATATAATACACATTCTGTCATATTGCAGAATTTCTCAAGTATTTCACAGAGATTTCTTTTTTGTGTTCTTGCCTGTACATATTTAAAGTTGCACTACTTCTGTTTGGCTTTTGATCTCAACATCTCAAATTAAAAAAAAAAAAATTGCTATAAAAATTGCTTTTGCATAATAGGTCATTTCAGATTATTAGAAAGCATTCTTCTCCACATCCTTTAAAAATTGCTCTGGTTGCTTTCATCTCTGAAGACCCAGCTTGGTGCTTTATTGATACAGTTTTGCACCATTACAACTTTACTGAATGCGATGGAGTCAGCATTGGCAGGAAGCTAGAGCAATGAACACCAACTCCTTCAGGACTTCAGCAGTTAACCATGTATGTGTGTCATCATTCTGTTTTACATCCTTTCAGAGAGCTTTCTGCACTAATTGTAGTTCATGGAATTTTGGGGCTTGGAAGGGACCTTTAAAGATGATCTAGTCCAAGCCTCCTGCAGTGAGCAGGGACATCTTCAAATAGCTCAGGTTGCTCAGAGCCCCATCCAACCTGACCTTGAATATTTCCAGGGATGGGGCTTCTACCACCTCTCTGGGCAACCTGTTTCAGTGCTTCACCACCCTCATAGTAAAAAAATTTCTTCCTTACACCTAGTTGAAAAGTTATCCTAAAAGTTACCCTTTTATCTAATCTAGTTACTGGAAGACACTTAAACCAGCTACGTACCCAGTCCTTTTCCCTAAGTGAAGGCACAGTTTTAACCACTTAGATCCACCTCGAGCATAAGTAGGAGTTTTAGGTACTGCAAAAGCATTTTAGTAATCTGATGCTGAGGTTTACCATGTTAAGGAAGTAGGGTGTTGTGATGTTAGCCAGCTACCTTGAGGTCCTCACATGACTTGGATAAAAGCACAGAAATAATGTATTTGCAATGCCACGTGTAATCAGATAGCTGAGTTAAAAATGTTTACAGGGACAAAGACGACAAAAAGCAACAGAAAACATGAGTGCTTTAAAGTAATTTTTTTTTTTTTTCTTTTTTTCCCCCCTTTTAAACAGTATCAAGGCTTGGCCAGAAGAAGCACTAATGAAGTATTGCAGCTCTACTCTGCTCATGGCCAGCAGCAGAAATTGCAGAGGAATTCTGTTGTAACCCAGCTGCATGGAGCAGTAGAGGTAAAGACATTTAGTAGTAATGTAGGCATAATCTATGCCCTAACCATTCACATGCTTATCAAGTATAATAAAACTCAGAAAATGATCAAGTATGAACCTGATCTGTGCCCTTATTGTATTCACAGCAGTGCATGCAGTGAAGTGTAGCAGTGCCTGAGTTAGCTTCAAATTTATAGTGGTTTTGCTGTGACAGGCTGCAAAGTTGCCTGAGAAGCTGGCTCTAAAAGCGGCTGCTCCTGAGCTCCAGGGTCTTACATATAGGTTGCTATCAATACCTGAGCCAGATGTTTTATAATCAAAACCTTGCAGTCCCTGATTTTGGCTATCATATAGACATCCTTTAAAAAACAGTAATTGTGATATATTTTAACTGGATAGGCTGATCCTATACAAAAAGCCTCCACTGATTTCACTAATCAACTAATGAGTTCTGATCTGCCTGACCTTACAAGAGGGAGTAGTTTGCTGCATGCTGACTCAAATTGTCTTAATTTTGCATTAAAGAGACTGGAACTGTTCTCCCAGTGTCAGAATATTTTCCTTTGTTGAAGTACTTATTAAGTTTCTCCATAGAATAGAGAGTTTCTTTCAGGGACACTAAGAAACATCAGCTTTTGTCAGGTCAGCACTGAATGCCTGTATAAAATGACTGAAAAGTATCTCAGGAAAGAAATACGATTCTTAACAAGTGGTGTAGCTTAATTGTAGTACTGTTGGACTAGATGATTAATGTAGGCCCCTTCCAACTGAACTATTCTGTTGTATTTTAATTACAGTGATCCTGCTCAGTAAATTTTGTGCTGGTGTTTTATGTTTTAGGTTAACTAGAATGACAGAACTGCTTGTGATGCAATACCAGTAGATCGACATGGTTTACTATCAGAGATCAGTGAATGTTAGGAGAGAGTAAAGCTCTCCAAATAAAAGTCTAGATGAATGGTAATTCTATATCCATAATTAAAACAACAATAACAAAAAAAAACCTGAAAAAAAAGATCCAGCTTATTCCACATTATATTGTGTGGCTTTTCAGAGTGAGAAATGCAGTGATTGTCTCCTTTTGTTTAGATTATTCTTCTGTCATTGAAACTAACTGATTAATTTAAGGTCAGTACCACAGCTGGAAAAATAAAATGTCACAGAACACGTGACACTTTGTACCCTGCTGACTAATGAAACATCACACTGCTTCTGTGAGATAAGGTATTGATAAGTTAATCTTACAGATGGCTTTGCATGTTTGTTCTGAGACTTTGGTGTAAAGTCTATTAATCCTAAAATCAGATAAATTTATTTTTTACTTTATTTGGACTTTTAAGTGAACATAAGGTACTCTTAAAAACATTTAAAAGTCTCACCATGTATATTATATGCTAGGTTATATCCATAATAGAAATACTTCTCTGAACAATAAGGTGTTTGATCTTTCAAAACAACACCTATTCTCATAGGAAGACATAGAGCTGGTCTATTTCAGCAATTACTTAGACTGAAGCTTAGAAAATATCTCCTGACTGAAGTGTGGAAAATGAATGCAGTAAGGGGCATATGGACCACAGTTTTCCCTTGCTGATTCTGCATATGTCTTATAAGTGGACAGAACACACACATGGTCACACAGACAAACTTTTGTTTGATGAAAGAAGAGACTTTGTTATCAAACAAAGCTGTGTTATGGTTGAAGTGTGTACCATCTTAAGAGATGGTAAAGATCCATAAGGTCTTGCTGAAGTCATTAGGAAATGACATTGCTAAATATTTTGCAGGATCCTTCTCTAAGAATGCTGAAAGATATGCTCCTGAAGACTTCCTTTCAAGCAGAGTTCTTCCTGACAGCTTACCAGAATTATTTGTGTCGTTCTAATATGGATTCTTCCTTAACTGCTTTTTTTTTTGTGTCTCTATTATCTATTTTTGCTTCTTGCTGAGAAGAGGCTTAAGCAGGACCTGAAGAGCCTCCGTTCATTTGCTCTTGAGCTTTCAAAAGACTTTCAGCGTCAAAGCAAGACTTACCTTTACCAAATTTTGACAGCAGTCCAAGGGATACAGATGCAAAATGAAGCAATGCAGAGTAAGGCTTATTGCACTTACATTTCAAACATGTAATATCAACAATGTCATCATTAACTGTTACTAACATTAAAAGGTTTAGTTTGAGAAAGGTGTCACCAAAATTGTAGCACTTGTTTTCTGTTTGACATTAGATCATCAAGGAGCTCTGAAGCCTTTGGAAGAGTACAAATAACTCTGCAGAGGTTATGACTGATAAGTTGGATTTAGCCCTTTTTGTTGATTGCAGCTGCTACTAGACTGCTTGTGAGCTGGCTCAGCTGTAGGATTTTATATCCAGAGTTCTCAGGCTGATTATTTTGACTATTTCAGAAGAGCCGCATAAAGAATGTGTTGCTTTAGCTGAAATTGGTCTGCTTTTGGCTGTACCAGAAAACAGCTCAGGTGATTTCAAAGATTTCTGAAAATACTGTCTGAAATTAGAACAGACTGGATTTTTAATATTTCTTTGTATTTACAGAGAAAATTTTACTTCCAAATCAAAAACAGTTCAACTCCCTAGACTGTAGATAATAACACCACACAGACTACTGTTTTGGAACTCAGGTCCTTCCTTGTTCATGCATACATCTAAAGCAGACCATGCAGTGCATTGGTGCTCTCTGCCCTTATCACTGAGGACTAACTGCATTGGTCCTACACCTTGATCTCGTGGAATGGATCTCTGCACCTGCTTTCGATGTCCTTCATTCTGGTGGAAATCCTGCTAGGCCTGAGAAGCACGTGACACATATGGAGCTTAAACTGTTTGAAGCTTAGCAGACTGATGAACTAACAATTGCACAAATTTATAATCAGAGTCCTCAGGTGATGCTCTGATATCTGTGTGTTGCCATTTAAAGGGTACTTTTTTTCTCCTGCTTTACTTTTAGATAGAAATACTTCATTTTGGGACTGATGTGATTCTGATGGGACCACTCTTTTCAATAGTAACAAACAGCATTCTCAGTGATGGGTGTTTGCAGAACTTGTCCCTGTATGTTATGTATTAGGTTATGATTAAAACTGATTTGATTGCTTTCTTATCCATGTAGAGAAAATGCTTAATCAAGACATCTTTAAAACAGAAAGTTAACCCTAGATAAAAGTGAATGTTTCCCTTATTGAAGCAGGGGGCTAATGAGTAGACAGGAGGTTGGATTTCTGGAAGGGTAGGGATATCTAAAGATGACTTTTTAGATTGCTTCACCACACACGTATTATCAGAAAGAGGGAACAACAGTATCTGTGAGTGCAGAACATTTTCAGAGAGGGGAAACCACTGTTCTCAATGCTTCGCAAAGTGGTGAGTACAAAGGAGCAAAATCTGTTCAAGTGGGTATGTGACAGAGGAGTTGCTGCACTTTGTGAAAGCTTAGGCAGCCCAGTGACTTAAATATCCTTTGTGGTTCTGAGACACTTCCTCTCTGGGGTGGAGAAGATGAAAAATTGGTTAAGGAGCTTGTTTCCCACTTTGCCCATTTGCTGGCACCTATGTGCTGTAGTCCTCTTGGAGAAAGCTGAGCTCTGCACTGTGTTGATGACTTGTATTTCTGGAATGGGAACTACTGTCATCTTTTACTCTCACAGCAGGGTCTCACCAGCTTAGCTGCCTTTGGAAAGCCTTTCTTACTGTAGAGTAGGGGAGGAGGAGAGGCACCTTGGATCCAGCAACAGAAATATTGCAGCAGCCCAAAGAATAAAGTTGTAGCCCAGGATATGAAACACAGATGAATTAAAAAGAAGCTTTGGAATTAAGTCTGTTGTATCACAGCTGCTTCTCACAGAAGGCATGGTCAGATTGACCTTCTTTTTCAACAGGAATCTAGTATGGCAAGAAACATTAAAAACCCAAGGGAACTATAGGCACAGCTACACATCCACATCTGAGCTAGGCTGTGGCTGTCCTAGGTTATGCTGTTCCTGTTGTTCATGTCCCTGTCACAGACCTTTCCTTTATGATGGTATAACCATTTCTGTGTCCACACACAAATCAGATCAGGGAGCTGATCCAGGGCAGAAATTACAGGATGACTTTTAGACCTCCACATGACCACAGAAGCAGTTGTGTGAGCACAGCAGAAGGTCTGGTGCAGCACTGAATGGGATGGAATGAAAAGCTCCTTAGCCAGGACTGTCAATTAAAGAAACATTACAATCCTGAACATGTTTGCAAGCCATCACTCTTCTATAACTGCTAGTCCAAGTATTTATGAAGATCCTAAATGCACTCAGTGACATTTAAACAGAAAAATCAGGATTCCCAGCTCCCAGAGAATTTCTGTACAGGTCAATGAGATGGGCAAAGCGTGGGGGAAAGGGATGTCTGTAATGGCTGAGGGCATGTAGTGAGTGATTACTTCCTTGGAAAAATGAAGAATGGGTTATTAGTATTTTAAAACAGATGCATCCAGTGGCTACCCCTAGGAGACAGATTAAAATGCAGCTTCTGAATGGCTTGCAACTGTTGCCAAGCAGAAAATTAGGAACATGTTAAATAACTGTTGATATTTATAACTATATAGTTCCACTTTCAGAAAAAAAAAAAAAAAAGTTCAGAAATAACTTCTGCATTAGGCTCTGCAGATCTTCTGTTCAAGAAGTTTTTCCTGTGTTGCACATAAAGCTTTACAGAAGATGGAATTAAAACTGATGGTTCACTCTTACAAATCTCAAAATCAAAATCTAGATGTGGCACTTCAGGAGATGGTTTAGTGTTCCTAATAATATTTAGTAGATGGTTGGCCTTGATGATCTTGAAGGTCGTTTCCAATCTTAATGATTCTATGATTCTCTAAAATACTGTCTGCTAAATGCAATAACTTGACTCATTTCCTAGATACTGCAGTCCTTCATCTCTCTGCTCAAAAACCCTGGTGTCAAATTAGAAAGCCCTGAGGTTGGATTTCTGTTTTCACAGTTATCTTCAAAAAAAAAAAAAATAAAAAAGATTGAGCAATTAGGGCCTAACTGAATCTGTAATGTTCAGTAGGCTTCTCAGAGTCCTCGTGAAGAGGTGACATAACTGTTGAAACAAACTAGTGCTTTAATTTTTTTTTTTCTTTGAAGGCTGGAAGAGTGGGAGAGTACTCTTAGCACCTGTTTTTTATTGCTTATTCAAGAGACTCTGAAAGTGTGTGTACACAAATTTATAAATGAAGATCCTTCTTATGGAGATGACTTAAATAATCAATGGATTTCAACCTCATATTTTGAAAAAAGATTGTACAATTAGGAGTCAGTGACTGTAAGGGTCACTTTTGACACTTTATTGTAGTATATTTGCACCTGATTCTCCAAAGTAAGTCATACTAGTGTTGCCCCACTTACAGGATGCAAGAAAAGGACTTTTCTTAGTGAAACTCCTATAGTTTGATTTCCCAACTATTAACATCATGTTTCCCATGCATGCATGCACTTGTGGAGGAATATTATGAGCTGGAGGTGAACAGAGTGGATAGTACCATAATAAGATCTGAGAAATCCCTAGTGCAGACAAAAGTCCCTTGAACTTATCTGATTTTTTGTCTTACACCAGAAAGCATTAATTATATATGTGACATGCTGAGATTTTAAGTTTGTTCCTTTCCTTGTAAGGGAACAATACTAAGGCTGGTGGCTATCCTGCTGTCTTGGCTCTCAGACCCTGATTTTGACTGCTTACTAGTCTACATCTTCAAACTGCTCACTGATTGCTGGGCAGATTGATTTGCCACTGGGGTTCCTAAAAGCTTGCTTTTTACACACATTTACAGTCACATTATGTGCTTTTTGGGCTGTGTGTTTGTTTTAGGCCTGCTCAGTGTTAAAGTAGTTGGGCTGAAATAAAACCATTTGTGAAGCTAGAAGGCTTTTATGATCACCATTATTGCTGTCCTCAGTTTTGTGAAGGAGACTCCCTGGGGTTCAAAAGATCAATCTACCCATGAAGTGAATGCGCCTGTCTTAAAGGGGAACCTTATAGCTGTTTTACAAGGACTAGCAGCACTGTAAGTGAGGCTGAGAATAAATGAGAGGTTAACTTCTTATAAAGTTAGCTGACATGAATGTAATAATCTGCAAATATGGCATAAGCCTTGTGACAGCCCCATCCAGAAGCAGGTTACTTCAAGTTTAGGTTTCAAGCCTCAATGACAGATAACATTAACTAAACTGATACATTTGCACTGCCTTTCAGTATCTTTATTTTTGATTGGTTTTCAAGATTTCATATGTATGCCTGTGCTAATTATCTGTAACTTTGCATCATCATTTGATAGCAAGAAGTATGATGGGATTTTTCTGACATGTTTAGTAAATCAGGAACTAACTGTCTTAATTAAAATTTGATAAGTTAAAAAGGTTTATGCTTGTATTTTATGAGGTGCTACTGGAAAATTCATTTTGCAAAGTCACAGAGTTTAGTTCTTTGAAACAGCTTTCTTCTAGTGTTGCAGATAAAAGCTTTTGATCTTGAGCAGTCTCTAGAAGAGGTAACAGAGAGATATGAGAAAGAAAAGCAAAAGAGGAGAGCTCTACATAACAGCTTAGTTGTAAGTATATTTAATGACAGAATATTTTCTTATTTTGTTTGAATTATGCTCATACTTTCCTCACCAATAAAACTAATTAATATACTTTTCATGGATATATCACTTCCTCCATCTGTCTATACATGATTCATTTCTTTGCTGAGGCACATTTGTCTTACAATAAACTCCACCCCATTCTTTTTACGCAAGTATCTTCCAAATGCACTTGTGCAATGTATTGCCCTAGGGAGTATGAAAAATTTTTTAATAGTGGACAAAACTTGAGTTTCTTCATCCTCTTCTCTAAATTTTCATCTTCTAAAATTCTTTTAGAATCCTTAAAATTATCAGCTTGAAATTGCAATATTATGACCTTTTCATTTTCAATTTTTTTTGCCTTTTGGACTACTTTCTTTACCCTTCCTCCTCACTTCCCCAGGTGAATAGCTGTGGGTTGCCTGATTCAGAACCTGGTTTTCAGAAGCATAAGCTACCTTAAAACAAAATTCTTTTTATGTTTTTCTACCTGGGAAAATAAAGCTCTTTGTCAAAAAATGCTTGCCTTACAAATTCTGCCTTGTGTTGCAGGATACTGAAAGAATATTCCCCGAGGCAGTGGGGGGTTAATGCCAGTGGTCACTAGTCATCACAGACAAGCTATTTTCATGATACAAAACAAGAAGAACTGATCACCAACAAAGAGGAAGGAAAAAAACAGGTTAGATAAGCTGAAGTCTGAAACAGCCTGCAGAGGAAAATCAGTCACTGGCTTTTTAGTCATCTAAGAACACGGAGTGGAGAGGAAAAAGTACAAAATGTTTTCTATTCCACATCTTCCTCAGGTCTGGTGGAAGAGGAAAGGAGTGTGTAATCTTGTCTTTTGAGTTAATGTGTCTGAAGAAGCTCAAGTAAAGAGGAAGGACACTGAAGAGGGGAAAATGGCTCGGATGGAAAGTGTTTTCTTTTTCCATGTAGACTGGAGAGGTCTACACCATTCCAGAGCTCTGAAGAGCTCATACTTCCATTAGAAGTTTCTCCTAACTTCTCAAGGCAAATGATATTGGTATTTTTCTCTCAACAGAGTCTTAAGGCTGTGATGTTGTAAACACCTGCTTTCTTAAACACAATCATGTCTGCTTCACAAATCCAGTGTATTTGTCCTCTCCAGTAGTTTGTGTTAAATCTGTCTTAATATTCTAACCCTAGGAACTGAGAGGAAATATCAGAGTCCACTGCAGGATCCGACCATTACTACCTTTTGATACTGCTGCTGGACATTCAATATCACAAGATAGGTAATTTATTTTGTCTGCCTTAGATCTTAGCTGATTCACAGTTAATGAACAGAGAAAACAGTATTTAAATGTATGTGAGAACAATGGTGTTCTTGATTTTTCTGGTTTTATGTGTGTGGGGAGGTGATGATGGTATCATAAAAACTAATTGCTGGTTTCATTTCTTTCGCCTGCTAAATTGGCTTTAGCCAATCCCATCCCCTTGTCTAGAAGTACATCCATCTGAATAGAAAGCTGTAGCTGTTCTACAAAGCCAGGGATAATCCTGGCTTGGCAGAAGCAACACAGCTGCAATCAGTTTAGAGTATGTTCACTATCCTATAGGAATTCTGGGATACAGTAATGTCATAACTGTCACGCTCAGCATTACGGTTGTTTTATAATGTAATAGAACAGATTTGCTGTCAACACAAACACTGGTAATTCCATTTCAGTATAATTTGGCTCTGCATCCCTAATTTATAATATGCTTACTGTAACTCAAGTGTCAAAATATTCCAGGATCTAAAAGGAAAAGAGGGATTAGATGCAAGTGTGTGCTATGGAATTTTCCACAGATGAGTAACATGAAAGAAGGTAGGAATTGAAACATATGAAAGAAACAAAGAAGGGGAAAAAATAGGTGGGTAGCTAGAAACCAGTAATGTTTTAATTTGTCCTATCAGTAAATAACTGATATGGGGCTTTATTTTACTTTTGCTGGATTGTAATTGTAATATAGTACATTCAGTGTTTTAAAGTGTATTAATTGTGGGGAAAGCTTTATAAAATATAGAATTTTTAAAATGAAAACAACATCAAAAATAGACAAGAAATTTCAAGGACCCTGAAAGGAAAATTGCATTAACCCATGTTTGATAAAACTGGGAAGGAACCCACTCACTGTTTTTGTTGATATGTGAAATAATGCAATCAGGTACTGAATCGTGGTGTAAAAGAGGATGGACAAATGACCATTAACGATTTTTTTTCTCTTAATATATCAAAAAGTAATTAAAAAAAAAACCCCTTAGTTGTTAAACTAAGGACTGATTCTCAAAACACTTACAGACATGAATGAATTTATATACCTCATCAATCCCTGTCAGTTTTTGGACTAGTAATGGATGCAAGAGCGGGGATAAATACCTAAAAAGAGGGTGTTTTTCACTGAAATGTTCTAAAGTTAAAGCCACGTGGTAGAAGTTCAGTTTACAGTCCCAAAATAATAGAATGGCTTGCATGTGAATTAGTCTTAATTTGGTTTGTTCTAAATGTCTTTTCTAAAGCAGATTATCTCGCCTGATTGCACTGTAATTTGTTTTTTATTCACAATTAACTGTGGTGTTAGTGTGTCATGGGTACAGTAGTAGTGGCTTTTCTGAAAGGTACTCTTCAGACAATATTCACCAACACTTTGAGCATTGACTTTCCTTAGCTAAATGGGACATATGGTTTGAAAGGTACCTTTTTTTCCCTGTTGACTTTTTTTTTCTTTCTTTCTTACAGGCAAAGAAACTTTTCAGAAAAAGTGGCATATGCAGCTGATGATGTGAGTATTTGCTGGTGAAATTCAAAAGCTCTTTCACAGATACTAGGAAGGAGAAAAAAAGAGGGATGTAACCATGGGTTTTTTAAAAAGGGAGGTACTTTCATGTCAGTCTGTGGCCAGCTTTGATCACCCAGGGGTGCAGTAGCAGGTGATTGATGTTGTTTTCATTATGACTCTTTGTAGTGGTAATAGCTTGGAGCTTCTGCTGGTGCAGTCATTCATGAACCGGAGGTTGTGTGTTTGCAACAGAGAAACTGCTGCAGACTTCCTGCAGTCAGTCCCTTTGAGCCACTTGCATTTGCTATAACAATTCCTAAAATTATATCAGGCTTTTTTTTCATTTTACTATTGCAACACAACTAATGCATTAGGAGAGAAATGTGCTATCTCAAGAACCACAACAGCCCCCATGTTACACCAGTCCAACATAATAAAGTGTCCTGGTGTAGATCCATCAGTGGAAGGAGAATGAGCATTGAGGTTGCAAATCCAGATGACATTCCAGCATTAATTGAGGCTATTACCAAGTTATAAAATTTAAAAAGGCACAGTAGTGTTGGGTAAAGTCAAAGTATTAACCTGGGGTTTCTTCTCAGCTGCCACAGTTCTTACTTGACTGCTTACTGTTACTTACACGGTGATTAGCCAAATTCTTTTCTAGAGTATAGTGCTTTAATTATTGCTGAAGTGACCTGCAGTGTGTTACGCATTTAAATCTCCCAAACTATACCTTCATTAGGCAGATCTCACTTGCATAAAGTGAATACTTAGAGATATATATGTGCAATCAGGAGACTAATTGAGCACATGAAAAGCCAGCTAAGAAAGAGTAAATATGTCAGGAGACAAAAACTAGGGATCTGTATGGTAGACATAGTATTCTGGATGGCATGACCTATTTATTGTACTATATAATCCCACAACCATTTCTGAACTGTTATATTTTATTGCATAAAGATTAAATTGGATAATATTTAGATTTAGTTTTATTTCATATAGATACCACATGTATTACAATATCTATATATTTTACAGACAAAGCAGTGTATAAATTTTAGTTTGTATGAAAAAGTGACCTGGTAACTTTTGATATGCTAACCTGCTCTCTTGTTTAAAAGTCCTTATGAAGTATTCCAGGGATGCATGGACTTGAGTGTAAAATGAAATTTTCAGGATACTAACTTCCTGGTTTTGGAAAACACAACATTTACTTCTGTCAGGGTTTAGGGTCAGGGCAGCCTCTTAGACCAATAACAGACGGTCTCTGTTTCCCCAAAGGGAAAGAGAAAAGGAATAAGGGAGAGAGACTTAGTGATTAGAAAAGGAAACTAGAACAGCTGTAATGAGAATAATAATAATAATAATAATAAAAATAGAATATGTACAAATACATACAAAACCAGTATCAAACCCAACCCCCCTGATGGTAATTACATCACTGTCACCACTGATGCTGTAGAGCAGGCACTGGGGGATCCCAGACTGGGCCCCTCAGCAGACGGGAGCTGTGTTCAGGAGCTGGATTCTGGTACCGGATTCAGGAACACACTGCTCGGGATTGAAGGCAGAATGGACAGAGTCCTCCTGGGTTGCTCCAAGGAGGGAACCAAAAGAGGACCTGAGCCAAGTCGGGCAAAGCTGGCAAAGTGGTCCAAGAGGGGAGAAGAGCCTGGGAGCCCCCAGAGAGAGGGCAAGCAAGCAAGCAAAACCTGAACTAGCAAGTCAAGTAAAACCCAAAAAAACTATAGACCTTCCAGATCCCTCTGCTTTATACCCAATATGAGGTATATGGGCTGGAATACCTCGTTGGTCAGTTTGGGGTCACCTGCCCTG